>BPLR01015644.1:0-51452 GCA_021605095.1 Caerostris extrusa | reverse complement strand
TCTGAAGTGTTTAGCCATATTAAAATGAAAAATGAAAACTATTTGGATCTTTGAGGACTAAGAAAGGTTTCTAAACTGCACAAGCCTGATTTTTCTTTCGATGAAGCTTGGATAGCTTCAATGGCTGAATAATTTCAATAATATAGTATAATAAGATAGTTTTCAATAATTGAAAATAGGATAGTGCCAATAATTGAATAGTTTCAATAATTGAAAAACTTCCGCTCTGTTTTGATGCTCATACTGTGTGATCTCCTGTCAACATCTGTCACCTGTGTGATCACCTGCCATCACATGTTGCCTGTGGAATTACTGTCATCACCTGTCAGCTATGTGATCATCTGAAATGAAAGGAAAATTAACTGCTAATTAAAATGATGGATGCATGTCATACAGAAGGTGAGGGGCAATACTGAATATTGAATACTTTACATATACTGAAGAAATCAAAATTTTCAGAAGAAAACTAAAAATACTTTTACTTTCACTTTGTTGCTGCAAAAATAACTTATATTACAAAAGTAAAATATTTTCAGAGATAAAATGAATGCATATGTGTGAAGTAAAATGGGAGCCACTTTGCCATATGAAATGTCTTAAACAGATTTTTTCATTCGTAAATAGTTTCTTGCACCTTTCTTGTAAAATATTTTCTTCTAAAAAATATGCAATATTAGCATTGCTGAAACGAAACGATTTAATAAGGCATGAGAACTATCTGATTTTTATTACTTAGAAGACTTCTATATTCTTTTTTGTATTGTGTATAAGCATTTAATTGTGTTAAATGCATGTATTATTTAATATTTGCACAAAAGAAAAAAAGGCAATTAATTCCAATAGTCCCAAAAAATCTGGCTTTTTTATGAATATTTTTTCGTTTGAAAATATAAATGACATTAAAAAAAATTTCATTTTCACGGAAAAATAAAATTTTGCTTCAAGAAACGTCTAATTTCTACTTTATGATGTCAATAATTATCACAATGGTAAAAAAAATTTTAACATTTAGTTTTTTATAGAAATATATCACTAAAGATAAAAAGCGGTTTTCCAATAAATATTCACCAAATTTTTCTTCATTTACCACATAAAAAAATTATTTGTTTCCCAAAAAAGTTTCATAATACAAGTGCTATCTTGTACTAATAACATAAAAATTAGTGCCCTTATTATGCACAAAAAACAATGCTAGTTACTATAAAGGATATATTAATATTTTTCACGAAATAACCAGATATACTATTAATCAGAAAATTTTATTTTATTGCATATCTCTTTATTCTGTCAGAAGAAAGATAGAATTTAACAACAGTAAAGATGAAGGAATTTCATAATCTTAAAAAATGTGAGAGCCGTTTTGCCACCCGGAAAAAATATTTACGTTACTAATGATTCTGTAAAGGAGTATTGCAAGTATACCTGTCATAGAATCAAATTCTTAGATTTGGTATCCAAATCCATGGGATTCCTTTACGAACTCATGGTTCCAGAAGATGGATTGTTTGGAAATCGTTTGGAAGATGGCAATTGGACAGGAGTTGTAGGACTACTTCAAAGGAATGAAGCTGACATGGCTTTTTCCTACTTGTCCGCGAAGAGCTATGAAAGGTACCTGATTCTAGACTTCAGCACCACTTACTCTAGTCAAGTTCAAACTTTCGTAACAGAGATGCCACCTCTGGTTCCAAAAACCACTGTTTCATGTATCCTTTTGATATGAGGTATATGGATTGGATTTCTAGTTCTCGTACCTACACTTTCCACTGTCATTTATTATTTGATGAGAAAAAACGGTCCTTTTTCAGCCATTTTTAACTACTGTTGTTGGCAATCTGTTTAAGCAACCTGTGAATGTGACCATCTCCACAGTAAGTTTAAGAATCCTGTACAGCTTTTGGTGGCTGTTTGTGACCCTAATGACATTGAGTTACGGTGCTTTGTTTTTGTCCTTCTTAGCACATTTCCATTGAGAGAAAGGGCGTTCAGACTGTGATGGAACTGTGCCAAGCTGTCAAGATAGGATCTTACAAGGCGCATTGCCCAAAGGATCTTCTCTTTTGCAGTTTTTGATAGAAAGTGAACACGTCCATTTACACGAGCTGGGTGAAAGTATCAAGAAAAAACAACTGGTTCTATGATACCAGAGAAAAAATAACGAACTACTTCGCTCAAGGACTGCCCTGATAGGACCCAAAATGAGATTTACAGGATCCATCTATGCAAAACAAACGTGTTTCTGAAGATTCTTTTGGTGTGTGGAACGTTGGAGTTGTCTTAAGCAAGAAGTTTTTGCTGCGAAGACCAGTTGAATAAAATTATATTGAGCTTGATAAGCGCTGGAATGTACGAGAAAATAATAAACGATGAAATATTTAGATCTGGTCTGGGCACTTATGTGGACATTATCAACTCTGAAAAAAACTCATTCACTTAACTTGGAAGATATGTATGGGGTGTTCATTCTTTTGATTGCTGGTTACTTAATTTCTGCAATATGCTTCATTGGTGAAATTATATTTTATAGAAAAATGCAATTTTAGACAGCACGCTGTTATTTATGTTATGTTATTTATCCCAAAGAAATATATAAAGTCCTATCTCAACTTACTATGGATAATCTGTGGATTTTTCAGAATCTGCGAAAACCAGTTTGAGATCACATACTACTATGTATTTCAGAGTTATTCAGTGATAGGTAATATATTTTTTCATAATATATTTATAAATTCTCATCAGAAAGCACTTCCTTTAATATAAGAATATATTAATCTCTAGAAATCTTAACTACTAAAAATATCAGAGCAACTAATATCATTCATAGTAATGTACTTATGAATATGTCCTGTTATGTTGTTGTTGTCACAGCTCCTGAAAAAGTACAAAGAAAACCAAATATTGTGGTGCTCTCGAATAATATTGGTTATGCTGATTGCCAGCCGGAATATAAAAACTTTTCCGAGGTCCAGACAATCCATGGTGGCTGCAACAGTTGGACAATCAAATGCATGATGAGGATTAAGTTCGGCACGGCAGGGCAGTTTGCCACATATTTGGTATTTTTAACGCCATCAGCAGAAATTTTTATATTTTGTGGTGCTTCATCCTTAATCTTGTGAAGTAGTAGATGTTAAAATACTGTTATTCTTATATTATAATATTCATAAATAATCTCTCTCTATATTTATAATATATTATAATAATATATACATAATATATTTTTAGAATATGTAAATCCTAATCCCAATAAATTTATCTGTTAGATTTTCTAGAATTAATAAAAGTATATTTTGGAAGAATTCCATAAATATAAGATGAAGATTGTAGTTTTAATAATAAACAGTGTGGAAGATTCATTATTTTGTAGCAAACTTTGGTGTTGAATAAAAAAAAATTAATTATGTTTATTGTAAATTTCTTTTTGAAAGTTTTTGAGGATAACAAGAGTAACGAAGTAAATTATAATGAAAAAGTTCAGAAAAGGAAAGATTTTTTCATTAAAAGTGTACATTCATTTCTTTTCAATAGGAAAGAAAAGCTTATTTTTTTTATAAATAAATGAATATAAAATATGATTAATTACGCGTGTTTCGTAATACTTTACACTTGCAATGGTTAAGTACGTTACAATAATACTTATCTATATTGCATATCAATTAAAAATAAAATTAAAAATATTTTATAATATTCGTATTTTTTTGAAAGAAATCTGATAGTTGATTGAGAATCGATCCTTCTCTCAAACTATTTAAAAATACAATTTTGAAGGTAAGTCAACGATTGATTTAAAGGAATTTTGTTGGAATAGAAATGTGATTTTAATACAACAAATTTTAAAAAAATTTCTGAAAAAAATATTTATACTTTATAATGAAAAATCAATGATTTTTGAAATGTTCTTCTAATTATCATTAGTTTATTATCATTAAGGTTTAATACTACATCTACCAAAAGTCATTATTATAAATAAATACTTAAAAAGTATTTGTTTATAAAATGGAGGGGTAAATGGGGTTAATGGTACAGCCATTTAAACTAAAGATTATCTATATTTGATTCAATCATGTTTAAAAAATGAGGATAAGATAAACAATGAAAATGTCATTTCTTATTTTTTACCTTTAAGCTTTAAGAAAACTAAATATTCATTTCAGCTTTGTTAGGTCCTTGTCTTATGTTCACTATTTACACCTTAAAAGTCTCTGTAAAGAAGCTAGGATGTTAGTCTGCACTGGTTCATAAACAATCACCACCAGGTTTCTGCAGAATGTGGCCTTTCGTTATTTATATATAAATTAATTAGAATCCAAGTTGCTCGTCCCTCAGAATATTTAATTTAGCAATCAAGATATAATTTTATTTTTTCATTTTATGTACCTTTACGCTTCATACTTTTAGAAAACTAAGTATTTATTTCAGCTTTGTTGGTCTCTTATCTTATGTTCTATTTACGCACATTTGTATAATATTAAAAATGCCACTATAAAGATGTTGGGATGCTGGTCTGCTGGTTCACAAATAATAATCACCTCAGGCTTTTTGTAGAATTTGCTTTGTTTTTTCTTTATACACGTATATACAATCCGAATTAGTTGCGATCCAAATTGATCGTTCTTTATAATATTTAATTTAGCAATCCATTACTCTAGACACAAATTATTGTTATAATTGGTGTCTAGAGTTTCTCTAAAATAGAAAAATCACAGCAGACCTCAGTTCCAGTGATATTCATGTAATTTCTTCTACTACACTAGCATCAACCGGATTCTTTCTCCTTTGAAATCTCTCGCTCTTCTCTTAAAAACTGACCTCATCACCAGACATTGGCTCTCAGACAGTTGCAATCTTACCTCTAAGTCTGATAAATCTTTCTCGCGTCTGCTGAAATGTTTTTTATTTTCCCACCATAAAACTCTTCATTTATTTATATATTTTTTTATTCCCGAAGGAGAAGAGATAAACGACCTCTTCTTCAACCCTCTTCGAAGCCACCCATTGGCTGTCAAAACTTACAGAAGTTTTCCATATTATATCATAATATGCCATATTATGTGCCATATATACTATGGTTTTGTATCCGGAAAATTATGTATCATACATGTTTCTTTAAATATCTTTCGTGTCGTTGTCCTTCTGAAATCTTCCAGATGTATTAATATAACACATATTTGCCATTCAGTGAGAATGGCTGATTTGGAAACTAAATTTATTTATATTATTGCTGTAAATAAGTATATAACATGTATATATTCATTAGCAATATTTATATAAAAAATGATTTCATTTAATAAATCTTAAAATAATTAATTTTAATGATTGTATTTATTTTATAATTATGCATAAGGAAAAATCATCACATAACTACACTTGTAATTTTAGCAATAATCTCAATAATTTGGTACAAATTTGATTTCAGAGATTTTGACAAGGGGGTTATTATTGTAATACATTTATCTCATTTTTATAACTCTTTTATACCGATTAATCAAGAGTAAAAATATTTTCTTTGTTAATTTTCATTTGTGAAAACTGGCAGCAAAATAATTTACACAATGTAAAAAAGAGGATTTTTGTTGTTGCGGTCTTAAGCTACATAGAGTGAATTATACAAAACAAAATTCATAGTAAAAAATATTTATATCTTCTACAATAAAAAAAACTTTAGCGTCTATATTTTTTTAGTAAAATTATGTTTTATATTTTTATTTATAAATACGAGCCATTTTTAATTTGCACTAATTATTATTTTTTTTTGTTCACAATCCAGCTGGCAAATACTTAGACAGCTTGGTCTTGGATACTTATAGGCAAGCGCTGCACACACGTTACTCACTTTTGCATTACCCAGGGGGCTCGTGTAGCTTGAAGATAAGCCACGGACGCGGGTAACAATTCCCCCGCAACGCCTGATCTATTAGACTGGGACCTACAGTTCAAGCGGATTCCGAACCACTACAAACATCCATGGCACCGCCGAGGCTCAGACGAAACTTGTCGTACCGAGCGCCAGAGCGCTAGCCACCCGGCCATCCAGCATTACCCTCAATTATTCAAATGATAAAAATATAATAATGATGTTTAAGTTATAAATAATAGATTTGAGATTTATGGTGATTCAAGGAAGGCAAAATCTACCAATGGATAACTAAATAGAAAATCTGAAAAAACAATATTATTTTCCTATTTAAAACGATACACATGAAGAGCCTAACTAACTCACATTTAAACACGGAAATATTATGAATTATACGACATAGAGGATTTATATCCTATAATAGAAATTTTATTTTATTACAATGCATGCTTTCAAAGAATCTTTTGATATGCGCATATCTCTGTGATACAAGATTTTACAGATAATCGAATTTTTTTGTTCAGGTTTTGGTGGAGTACCTGTCACACAATATTGACAGGAACATTTCAACCTAACACTATATTCAATAAGGTGAAGGAAATTCGCGTTTATTTTGAAAATTTTATATTTTGGAATAGTGTATAATATATAATAATACATATGTCACTCCATATACAATGTTGCTTTAAAAGTATAATTTCAACACACAATATTCATATATAGTATGCTGAATTTTTTTTTCCCTCTCTATAATTTGATGTAACAAAGGCATATATATATATATATATATATATATATATATATATATATATATATATATTATGATTCTGTTACCTACCTTTTGTAACTACAGTTAAGTCATTATGCAACAAAGGCATCTCCTTTTAATTAAATGTATCATCTCCACTGGTTTCATGCCATTTGACTACAATTATGATATCACGCCATCATTAATGAAAATTAATAATAAAAAATATTTTTGAAGTTTTGGATTCTTACTTTTTATTATATTTTCTTTTTTGAAAAATTAAAAAATTTTTTGTCCTTCATTGCATTAAGGGTATAAAAATGGTAAAATCATTATGTGTGTTATCATGCCATCATTAAAATCAAAATTGTTAAAAACAAACATTAGGGACATAACAGAACGCTTCGCATCCTGCAAGTCGGATATTCTGTGGGTTCGTAGTTTCCCTAGGGTGCTACATGACATGCAAAAGCAGTATAATTAACTAACATTGAAAGTTTTGCAGAAGTTATTTTCGCTGTTGTGAATATTTTAGATCACTTCCGCCTAATGCATCTGGTTTTGACCCGTTTAATAATGGATAAAACGGGTAATAATGATTTTCTCTCAGATTTTTTTCTCACGGAGTATTTTGGCATTTCATTCCCAGGAGAGAAAGCTATTTGGCAAGTGCATAATAATCCCATCTGTCAAATTTGACAACATACAAGCAATATTGTGGATAGTTATATTACATGCAATTATTGTTTTAAATTAATGAAAACAACCTGTCACACAAATCTGATAGAATATATCCGGTATAATGTATAACGAGACTCAAGAAATTAGCGAATGTCTGTGCGACCTTCACAGGTCCAAGCAACTAGAATTGAATATGATATACTGTGTTGTTCCATCTTTATAGTGATAGATCAGTAGCTGAGAAATGTCTAATCCAAAGAGCAGTGAGGCAAGCTAACCTCCCCTTCTTGACGGAGTGTCTTAAAGGAGATTTTGGTAAGAATAGAGAGAGTTCTGCGAGGATTTGACTGTTGTTGCTTTTCCTTTTCTGAAATGACTGAATAAGCCGGTGGGCCCTCGTGGTTTCATGATTCACACCATGTCATAGTTAAGGTCTGGTTCTGACCAGGTATTCAGAATCGTCGTAATCTAATTACTATCCTTTTTTTTTTTCTTCTTCTAATGCAGCTGGCAAATAGACCTTGATCTTCGCCATAAGGGCTGCACCGATGTTACTCACTTTGCATTACCTAGGGGGCTCGTGTACTTAACGGTAAGCCACGGACGCGGAGTAACAATGCCCCCGCAGGACTCCGGGACCCCATAGGTCCCGGTCCCTATTAGGACCGGGACCTACGGTTTAAAGTGGATTCCGAACCACTACACGGCAAAGCCGGGATTTGAACCGATACCTGTGGTGGTACCGAAAGCCAGAGCGCTTGCCATTCGGTCCTCAGGCTCTAATTACTATCCTTAATTTTCTTTTTTTCTAAATAGAGTTCCGTATAGAAGTTGTTTTTATATATATAAAAGTTAAAGTGTTCCCATGAACCTAGAAATGGTCTTTCTTCTTGAAGTAGTTATACGTCTAGTAAAGTGCAGAGACGTTATACTGCACTCCACCCATTAAATAAATTCTTGATCATCAACTGTGAGATACAACAAACTGTCCCCAACCGGGATGACATTAATTAATCATTTATTCGCAAGAAAACTCCTACTTTCATTCTTTCAGGCAAAAGCAATGTCTGGCCACATGTTTAGTACTGGATATCATTTATTCTGACCCTATAGCCTCTGTCAATTTTACCGGTGGAAAAATAGTTTCTTAAGAAAACTTAAGTTAGAAAAACATGATTAAGCGTAACCATTTTTGTAATGCTTTATATAGGAAATTTTTTTTTTTTTTATTTATAAAGTAGCCAATATGAAAGATTATTTTGCCTATTAAATATAAAAATTTATATTGTTCTACAAAAATCGACACTACAATAATGCATTAAGCGTTAACACAAAAAAGGGGAAGGAGGTCCGGAAACACATAAAAGTAAAAATATGATAAAACTTTTTATCTGAAATGAAAGTAAGTTATTAGAACAAATTACCTTTTCAGTCTACAAAAGAGAAAGAATGTAGAAAATAAAAAAAAATGGCAAGTGATTAATGCTTCGAAAAAGTTTATCCAGCATAATAAAAGTTGAATGCGTAACAGTTTGGTAATAAACACGGTACATTCGCTACGAATTCTGAATTGTTGGTATTCTAATTCTTGACCATTTTTGTAACCATCACAGGCTAGTCTAACTGTGTTATTTATTTTACAGCCATCAATATAACAAATTATTAGAATGTCTTATATTAAACTGTTTTAAGTTATAATTTTGATTGAAGTTTTGAAGTTAGAGCTGAAACTGACAATGAAAAGTATAAAAGTAAGTACACTCATTTACAGATGATAGAGTGAGATTTTGAGTTACCGTACTCAAAATACTGATGTCTATGTATGGAAAATCGGCAATGATAAAAGCAGTATCGAAAAATTGTACGATATATAGATAATTTAAATTAATTAATTCTCACTGCACTAACCGATCTTTTGTGTGGTGCAGAACCACAATCACTGAAAGCATAAGAAATGAAAGGATGAATAGCTTGCTTATAAATATTGAAAGTAGCATTCAATTTTTTTAGTGCCAAAGGAGTTGAAAGCCATTCAGTTTTATCTAAACTGTAATTTATCACAATTGTTAAAATATATGAAATGGGATTTTTTTAAGCAAAAATTTGTTATCTTGTAGAGATATAGATACATCAATTCACTTATAAATGAAATGTGTGGAAATCCTTTTGAGAATAAACTGAATATTCGAAGAAGTAAAATTTCTCTTTTTAAGAAGCATGCACTTTTATGTCAAGTTGTTAAATTTAGTATTAGTTTATAGTTAGTTTTAGATTTAGTTTACTTTTTTTTGACTCTTCTAAAGCAAAATTAAGAGTTTCTTGAGCTTTAGTAAGAAGATCGGAATGTAATCTGCTTTGAAAAGTAGATTTGCCGATGATTTACAAAAGTCAATCGTCGGCAAAAACAATTGTTTCACAATAGTTGCAAATTTCACTGGAAGATCATCAACCTCATTACACTCCCGAAGATAGGACACATAATGTTTTGTGCAAATTATTAAGAAGAAATGACTATTGTATCGTGATTTTTTTTTCTGCGTGTTTACGAGCAGCGATATCTAATATTAAACCTATAATTAACGTACAACTCCTGAAACCTTTTTAATTGTTTTATAACAGAAAAAAAATTTACAATGAAAATTTTCCTCTTTTTACGAACACAAGAAATTCAAATTACTGTCATTTCTACAAATGTTTGCTAAGATTGACTTAAACTTATGAACAAAATATCCCACTAATGTCCTCCATCCCCGGATGAAGTTTTTTTATGAAAAACCTGTTAAATGTATGATTTTTTTCCATTAATTAGCGACAATGTAAAAAACTTACTGTAAATTAGAGACTTAACTGTAAAGACTTGAACTTTTGTGACCTGAATTTGCCACCAAAATAGAAAACTGTATAGCAGATTCAGCGTTAGCCAAAAGAAGGTACAGACGAACACCCACATTTTGCTGTCACAAATGGAATAAAAACTTCTTAGGATGAAATCTGTGTGTAGGATTTGCAAATATCTTCTCACCCTTTCATCGAACCAAATGTTCAGGCATTGATTCGATGATTATACTAATGGAAAAATTTACTGCTTTGTTGATTATTTACATAGATTTTTTAATTATCAGAGAGAATGAGTTGCCTGGTGGAGCAGCAATTTAGATTTTTCAATTGATAGAACTCAATGTGAAACTCGATAATCAAAGCAATACAAAAAGCTTATGTGTAATTATGTGCTACATTGAATCAAAAATCAACAATTCTAGCCGTAAAAGTACCTACTATCTACGCAATTAATCTAACCTATGCTACCTAATTATCACGCAAAAGAAAACAAAGTTTGAGGAAAAACAAATTAAAAAAGACACACTTAAAGCACGGTTACTTTATACTACATCATGCGATGTTTGGTATGCCATTCTATTCTTCTCCGCTAAAATGCTTATAAATTATTAGGAGCGAGCTATTGCATCAATCGATTCCCAAAGAGTTTTTTATGTTCCTCTTACAAGTAACTTCAAGATTCTCTACCGCTTGGATGTACTCCAGTTTGTGAGTTGTTCATTAAACGGCATTACATTCCCGATGGTAACAAAGCAGTCAATTTTCTTTCTCATCTCTTATTACTTAATGGGAAAGGATGAGTTTTCATTTCCTGCTAAGAAATTCATTCTAGGAGTTTTTAATTATTCTTACGGATCTTGTTCACGTGATCCTAGTGAACTGCTTACGATATTTTGAATTTGTAACCAATTGAAAATAACATCTAATTTTTTTAATATTTTACAGTCCAGCATAATGTACCTTTTTTTTTTTATCTCTAACACACTCGGTTTCTACTAAACCCTGACTTTTTGAACTCTTTACTTATTGAAAAGATGTTCTCAAGGCAAGATATATATAATTGAACAAATTGCTACTTTATAAAATATAAGTTAACACAGGATGCTATATTAAAAATAAATTTGAATTTCGAACTCTTTTTTAAAATTAAGATCAGGTTTGGCTAATATCTATTTGGCAATTATCGTCTCACATGAAACTGTAATTGAGTTCAAACTTTAATTATTATTTATTCATGTTAGTGTTTCGTTAATTTTAATGTTTTATAAGTCAAAGGTATAGTTGAAGATGGGTGAATATTTTAATTTAATTCTCAAAACGGAAAAACAATTTACTATTTTTTACTGAATCTTTCAGGAAAGTGCATAAAGTGCAATTTACAAATTTTGAAAATTTTCAACAACAGAAAAAGAAATAGACTGGTCAAAATCTCTTCTATATTCTTAAAATGTTAAATAACTTTAAGTACATCAGAATAATGTGGAATTTTTGTTTCAAAATTTGCTGTATGATAATTATTATTTATGGAAATCTCAAATTTGGTGGTTCATTTAAATGTCCGTTTTACCTTCCCCTAATGTTTAGTCTATGGATTTAGGGATACCATGTATAAGAATCTCGTTACCAATCTGCATTCCTTAAACTGTCAGGGTGAGATTCTTTCTATCGGAAAATTTCTCACAGCAGATTCATTCAACTATCGTCGCAAAGATTCTGCTTGAATGAAATTCGTTAGTTTATGAATTCTTCTATTCTTATATGTGGATATAGCAAATGCTGCATGGAAATAGAATATCCTTTAAAATGCATTCCTAAAAGATGTAGAGGTTAACATGATGCCATCTATGATCTTCTAACATCCTTTCATACCTTTACTTCTCCAAAAAAAAAAAAAAAAAAACACCAATGTCTTTTCTGTGGTTTTACCCGAATAAAAACTAGAAATTCCATTTTCTGCCCATACTGTATACGACGAAAATCTGTTTGCATACTACATCTAGACTTTTCGTTGAACATGATATCACCCCACTGCCTCATATTCTATTGCTGTTGTTCCACTGTACATTTTATGCACACATCTTAGAACTACTTGTCATTTGACATAGAGACGAATGTAGACACATTCGTCTTTATCGCTAAAAACTCTCTATTTACTTCGAATTCATCGAATCAAAGTCCTACTGTACACTCAGGGCATCCTGTAAACAATTTTTCTCGTAATTCTCACTTCTGTAGCGGTTATTTGTAGGAATAAATTATGTAGTAATCTGAGCGGTTGTTATTTAGACCGACATGATGATGCTCGTTAATAAACTGTTCCAGAAAACTTTAATACATACTTTAAAATTCAAAGCTCGAGACACTTATGTGAACATACAAATCTCAACATTCCAATAATTTTTTACTATAAAAAACATGACCAGCAATCCAATAATCTGCTCCATCCAAGTCAAATATATTAGCAAGTAATTTTTGTGTTTGATTTTAACCAAAAGCCATGACTTAAAAAGAATTTATGAAACTTTAATTGGTCAGTCCAATATTTTTTAAAACTTCTGGGGTCCCATAGATTGATTCAAAATTGATTAAAAATATAATATCAATATACGATAAAATGATTCAAAATCGTTACAAAATTTAATATCAATAGGCCAAAGATTGATATGAAGTCATTTAAAAATTGGATATTAATGTCTTTTTTTGAGTCATCAAAAAAAAATTCAAAACTTGAAAAGATGGAAAGTCGCATTGAGAGTCAAAGAAACAAATTGACGAAACCTATGATGCAGTGCCTCAGTAAAAATGGCCTCTAAAATTGATCCTCCAATACAGGCAGGTATGGCTAATTCTTTATGTGTCAAGCCAATAAGTCCTAAGCTATTGAACCCTCATAAACTATCAATACCGGTATTTTGAGCCATCTTAAAAAAGAAAATTATAGTTCAAAAGTTTAAAAACCAGGCTTTAGAGTTAATCAAAACTAAAAGAAAAAATAATTGTTAACATAAGAATAAAATGACTGATAAGAAAATGAATGTCACTATCCTAAAGCGTAAATTGCTTTGTATGGCATTTTTAAACTAACCTGCATTCGAATGAAACTAGTGAAAAATTATAACGATTGATATCGAGGACCCCACGCTGTCGATAGAACAGTGACATTCCTCTTTTCTCAAAAATTGTCATTTTATTCTTAAAAAATTATTTTTTACTTTTTAGTTTGATTAAATACAAAAGCGTACAGCTTTTAAAACTATAATTTATTTTTTACTTTTACGTTTATTTAAAAGCGTGTTTTTAAACTATAATATTTAAATGAGTCCCTGTACGGGATACTGAAACTACTGTTCATACAATAATTTAATCCTGAGTAAAACAACCAGGGGCTAACGAGTATGTAGCCAGCCAGGATTCAACAGCGAATCTCCTGAGATCCATAGTCAGGCGCGTTATCCGTAGTGCCACTGTCCCACGTAGGTTTGAATGTCTTAGGTATTTTCATTCTACGTGGGTTAAATTGCTCTTCATAATTTAAAATAAAATCACTGATCCTGGCGATCCTAATCATGGTGAAAAATTAAACTTTGTTTTCAAAATATTTTAGTGTCGTTGGTCCTTGAAAAGTCTATCCCGGTTTAAATTAAATACTGAATACCGGTATTGAACTTTTGGCAAAATCGAACCAAAGATCCTCAGTTACAAACAAAGTATCAAACTAATAAAAGCGCATTAAAAAATGCATGAAAAGCAAAAAATGCCATAGCGCGCAGCTAGCATGCATGAAGTTTGAGGTTGAATCTGCTGGCTACATGGCTGTAATCACTTTTCAGAAATCGATAATAATTGTGATAATGAGTAAAACCTCGATAGTGAAACTGCCTGGTGAGAAAGTTCTAGATTTTTCTTATAAGACAAGAAAATGCACTGAAGGTGTCCCCTAAAATTCCTCCCAAAAGGCTTTGTTCTCCCCTTATGACTGGTTTGTATACATCCTACACAAAAGTGAAACATAAAACTCACCAATATTAAACAAAAGAATTAGAGCCCAATGGATGATGCATTTGTGCATATGTACTGAGGAAACATGGTTTGAAACTTACCTATATAGGAAGCGGCTTTATGTATGCAGAGGGTAGACACGATTAAATCTTTACCCGGAAAATCCTTTCTTTTATGCGAGAGTTTGAACCCTCAAATAACCCCTCGGAAATTTAGGATTCAAATTGTAGTGGTAAAATATGCATGCAATATAGGAATCCCCTAGCAGTTTAGGCTAATTAGATGTAATTCCACAACTGGCAGGTGATTTGAGTTCGAAACTCTAGATATTGGAAAACTATTTTATTGTCATTAGCCATAAGGCAGTGTTGTGTAAGGTAATCTAAATAAGAATCAGTAAAGTAAAATAGGAATCGCTTTAACAAAAATCGAACATATTGCATATCTTAACAATTCACTTCTGTAAGTAATGACTAAAACTGTTCCTGTTTACGAAACCTTCAGACTATGGCAAAATTTGATTTTCTTTTTATACTTAAATTTCGTTGTGTTAATATCATTTTTCAATACTTTAAATTATAGTTAATAGTAAAATGAATAAAGAGTTTTATAGATACATTTCATGGTGCGCTAAATTACTGAAAAAAAGATTTCATATAATGATACACATTACATTATTTTTAAACGAAAATCGTTAGCAATTGGTTTCAGTCAATTAAGGTTCAGTTAATCAATTTCAGTATTTTTATTCTTCATTATCTTATAAGGTACCATTTTTCATTTCTTAATGATCAGTTCCAAAATTTGCAAGTGATCAACAAAGTGCAGACTTTAAATTATAAAACTTACGTGATGCATTTAGTAAAACTTATTTATTTTCGAATTTACTTAATTTGTTTCTCCAACAAGTTAAACGTTAACAATAATATGAGGGTAAATACTCATGCTGTTTTGTTCACAAAATATTCCATTAACTAATTTTTCAATCGTATTTGCGAGTCATATCAATCATTGCAAAGCTATGTCATTGCAGAAAATACCATTTTATTGTCAACTACTTTTGTTAATTTGTAAACTTTCACTTCTCATACTGATTTATTGACCATTTTGTAAAATATTCCATATATTTTAATGGCAAATTAGCATGTAATGAATGAATACTAGCATGCAAATTGTGGTTACAAGCAACAACATAACTACCATGTTGATTATTGTAAATAAGACAAATGTTGCTTTGTTTGGCATGTAATCTAACTGATGTTTGTCAATTAAGATTGCGTGAGATACATTCATTTACTTAAATGCAAATTTCATGGCAAATGAATAATATGAGTAATTGTATTGTAAATATATCGAAAACTATTTTTTTTCATTACAAAAACGTACTAATGATTTCTTTGTGAAAAACGCAATGCTTTTAAGTTATTAGATTCATGATATTTTACATTTTAACTATTGAAAAAGAGGTAGGTATTAATTTATCCAAATTTTGAAAAGAAATTGGGCACATCAAAATATAACTCATTATAATTCATGTATTCTTTAGAAAATATTCTTCAAATTCATCTTAGTCTATTGAATTATTAATAAATTATTAATTGACTGAATTGGTCTTATACTTATTACTTATCTGATAAAAAACATTAAGACTTAAATAAATAATTTCTCAGGAACAATTTGTTGTGTGACTTTTGTGGAGTAATCTACTTAATTTTTATTGATGGAAGTTGTCATGCACTTAGTTTACAAAAATTTGAATTGTATTTAACATAAAAAGGTGGATGGATGCATGGGAAGGCGTATTAGAACTACTTTATGTTTGATGAGTGTACAATAAAAGTAATTAATCCATTAAAGTTTGAGAATTGAAGAATATCTTTCGAAATTTTCCCTTTAAAAGAGTTAAAAATACGAGAGTTTACTTCCATAATAACTTCTATTTATTGATTCCATATTACAACACTATTTTATTAATATTTACAATTCAAGATTATGGTACAACGAATTTGGAGCAAAAATTCCTTTTTCACTTCTTTATAAATTATTCTTTTTTTTTATTTTTATTCCTTTTATGTTTATTCTTTTTAATTTTATCTATTTTCATAGTTTTATTGTCAAACCCAGCACATTAGCAAATTAAATTTACATGAAAGTACATCAATACAGAAAGTTTGCAATGTTTTATTTTTTAGTTTGTTTATAGTATTTTTTTTTTTTTCGAAATCACAAATAGTTAAACATTATGATGCTGAAGACCTAGCATAATTTACAAAAAATGGAAAAAGAATAAATTATTGGAAAATAACAATTTCATATTTTGTTTATCATAAATATTTAAATAGCGGTCAAATGCTTCTCATGAGTTTAAATATAATGTCAGAATTCGAATATATCAATGTAATTGCGGTTGAAAATAATTTATCTCATGTTGTTAGATATAGCTTTTAACTTGAATTTTGTCTCATACGTTTTCGAACAGTACAACTTTATTGTTTGCTTCTAATGTTTTAAGTATCTCTGTGTCCATAAAATTAAATCATTCTTTTATTTGCAAATACTTTGAAATGTTTCTTGCTAAATGTTCACGTGTAATCGTTCCTGCAATTCCAATACCTAAGCTCCATATAAAACCTCAGTACATTAATTCTTTTAGAAAGACTTGCATGTCGTTTTATTTCAAGTTGCAGTTTTTATCATGGGTTTTCCGAGCATTATAAAAAGTATCTGCCTTGTCTGGAGAGCCGATTTTTGTCTTTAATAAAACACTTTCCGGCACTTCAGTTTGGGGAATTGAAGGCAAATTTTTGGAAATATTAGCAAGCAAGTTGAATTTTCAATACGAAATCATCAGTCCAGAAGATGGCAAATGGGGTTCCTTAATGGAAAATGGCACCTGGTCAGGAATAATTGGCATGGTTGCCAGAGGTGAAGCGGATATGGGCCTCACATATCTAGCTATCATGGAAGATCGGAGCAAATTCGTGGATTTCAGTACTCCTTATTATTCATTCGGAAGAACTTTGTTACGGACAAGCCTGGTATTTCACCTAAATATGCAGTATTCCTGTATCCTTTTAGTTTGGATGTTTGGATATTATTTTCATTTTTCTAGTAATTTCTCCATATATTTTCAAAAATGGATATCTGCAGAAAGACCTGTTCCATTCCGCTTACCTGATGTAGTAGAAGAATTTCTCCAATTAGCAAGAAGAAACGAATCTTTTCAAAAACAGTCGTTCGCTATACAAGACTTATTTCAATTACCTTCATCACTTTTATATACAGTTCTGTTCTTTTGTCTTTCATATTAGTGCCTCTACACGCACCAGGTATCACTAACTTTCAAGAACTGTCTTATGCAGTGCAAAAGGGCAAAATGAAGTGCCTAGCGCCCAAAGGAAGTGTAGACGTCCAATTACTGAAGAGCAGCAATGCTTTATATTTGAAGAAACTTGGAAAACTGATCGCAGAAAATGAATGGTCATACCGGAGCAGGGAATTAAATACATCTGAAGCCATTGGTCGTAATTTGGCTTTAATTGGTCCTAGATTAATACTACAGTGCCGATATGGGGTGCCACCCTTTACAAGAAAATTCATCTCTGATGATTCCATCGTTGAGATGAGCACGGCCATTGCTCTGAAGAAGAACTTTTTGTTGCAGAAAGAAATTGGATGGCGTTATTATGCGAATGGTGAGTGGAGGATTGTTCCAGAAGTTGGTCAACGACAAGCTATTTGAGACGAGGGTCCAAATGCGTTCATCAGAAGTTGAAGGTTCGGAAGAAAAGTCATTGGCTCTAGAAGATGTATTTGGAATCTTTCTTTTCTTGATTGCTTCTTATGTGGCTTCTTTTGTTTTGCTGGTTGGTGAGATTTTGCATAATCGTTATTCTAAATGTATTTTTCTAAAGTTAAATAATGCTCTAATATTTTTATATAACTCTTGAATCAGAAATGTTGATATATATATATATATAACGTGTTAAAACTTAGAAATATCATTTGGAATTTAGAATTTTGGAATAAATCAAAGAAATAAAGTGTATAATAAAAGTTTAATGATTCAAGTAAGAATTGTTACTTAGATAACAGAAACATCCAAACTTTTTGACACATATATTTTTATCTTCCTCCACTAAATAAGAGAAGAATATAGTAAAGTAATATAGTAAGTATTGTAAAGAAATAAAGAATATAGTAAATGTAATAAAGAAATACATACAATAAAAAGTGGTAATTCAATAAAAAAATTTAATTATAATATTTATTTTTAAAAATACATTAATTAGATCATAACTGTTAATTTAAATTAATTAAATCTATATTATAATGTATGCAATTGAAAGGAATTTGAGAATAGATTAAGTCGTCTAAATTTATTTTCGATTTAAATTTTATAAAAGTTCAAAAATATTTACTTAGTTAAATATAATTATTAAAATCTACAGATAATACTAATAATACTAATAATAATCTAATATATACAAACAATAACAAATTCCTTATATTAAATTATCTTGAACTATATACATCTATTATTATATCTCACAGTAATTGTCGTTAAAAAGCTAACTTAAAAAAAAATTATTTTACACAAATATAACAGAACTAATCTAGATAAATCATATAACAGTTTTCTCTGTTTAATAACAAATAATTATAATAGTAATAGCAAATTTAACCACCAATATTTTGATAATATACACTCAAGAGCCAAAACCTTATGACCACCCCTACATTTTGCAATGAACTCGCCTGGATGACTTGGAAGGCATGTGATCAGGTGGAAGTGGTATTTAACTGGTATTAAGTGGTGGTATTAATCCATGCTAAGGCGGGTTGAAGCTGTGTTAAATCCAAATGTGGGCCAACTCGTTATTGACAGGTGGTCATAATGTTTTGGCTCTTGAGTGTATTTTTTCTGTCTAATTTTTATCATTAATGGTTAAATTAAAAACTATTCTTTTGCAAAAATAATAGTTATGTGTAGTTGTAATTGTAATATGTAGTTGTTACTATCTGTTACATAATAATTACAGATGAACAAATATGTTATTAATAACAGATTTTACCATATATATTTTAATATCATACAGTGATCAATAAGGATTAAATTAAAAATAATTAAATTGTGCAAAAAATAAAATATTAAATTAACTAATAAACAAAAGTTTAAATCATTATGCACTGCTTTAAGAACTTACAAGAAAACTAGTCCAGTTTTATGCATTTACGTCATTGTGTAAGGAAAAAGGGAAATTGTATTATGTCTGGATGTAACTGGAAATTTTCAGGAAAAGAATAAAGTGCTTTATTTTATTTTCTTTACGCAGTGTGTAATCCTTCAGTTGTTCTCTTCTGTTTCTTAATATTTCAGAAACAAACTGTAAAATAGTTTTTTGCGAGATTTAAGAAACTTTTAGGGCCATTCCATTTTCTAGATAGATTTTCGTTCATTGTAATGCAACAGAATATGATTCGTGGTAATTCTAAAGTAGATACGATAAGGAATTCTTTTGTGGAATTTAAAAATCCGTTTATCTATTTATTTCAAAATTAAATTTTTAAGTTAAATATAAAATTAAAAGTTTACTGGTGACAAAATTTCATAATCATTAATCTATCTTATTGTATTTTTTTGTATTTAATTAATTGAAAAATTATATTAGAAGTACGTTCATTTCAAACGTCTTTTCTTAAGCATTATTTAAAAAAAAAATGTATTATCACAAAATGTTTCACATTATTTAAGTATTGAAATTTCTGCTTTATATTATGCATCAATATACCAGGTGTCCCATTTAAGCAAACTATTTCGATTGACAGCAAGCGATTGATTATTTTATATGTCTACAATTAATTTTGTACAATAATCCGCTTTCTTAAAATTCGTCTGTGCCAAATTTACAACTATAAATAGGTTTTTATTTCGGAATCTGTTCATATATGTAATACATTGTACCTATGTTAACAAATATATAAATTTCCTATAAATTATTGTACACTGATGTACAATAATTGTACTGTATGTACACAATCAGATGGACTTGATTCTAAGACATTTCAGTAATTCTTACTCAACTAGAATAGTGAAAGCTAACAACAGTAACAAATGTAACATCAGTAGCAACAATGGCAATCATACAAGAAAATTCTGTTTATCAAATGGTGAGCTAATTTTAAATTATTAAAGTTAAAAAGAAAATATCGGTTAAAATCAGATGTTGCCTTCTTGTAAAAGAGCTAGCGTCCAGATATCGATTGGTTAGTATTTTTCCAATTAAATTATATTTTATAAAATGCGTATAAAACTGCTTTATTGAATTTTCATGAACTTTAGAATGTTATTATTACTAGAAGAATATTGTTATTGCTAAACAAATGTTGTTATTACCTCTGTGACATTTTAAATGCTGAAAACATTTCAAAAGAAATTTAATTCTGTATGACCTTTAATGAACTTTATGAGTCATACAAAAACTAATGACTCATGGGATTGTTTTTAACAGGCTTTTGACATACATTTTATGAATTTTTTTTTAATACTAGCCACTAAATAGGTCCAATAAAATATATAATCCTGTTAAGTTAATACATAAATCCTCGTACGTACATGCGACCTCTTTTCATAATATACTTTCTTACATATATCGGGGTCTTCTTTCACATAAATGTTTATGCTTGATATCATATACTTAAAATTTAACAAAAATATTACGTACTTATGCTTTAATGGGAGACTCTGGCGAGTGCATGGACTATTTAAAATAATATAATTTGTACCTGAATATGAAATAATTGAAACACATTCAACATCTAACACATATTTAATTTTAAATGCTACATGGAATACATTTTTTTATACATATGAAGGGATAAAACACCACAGCTGTATGCACATTCAGCAACACATGATAATGAAAGCATAATTTAAATGATACAACAAACATGACAATGGCTTGCACACATGATAGATCAAATGATAGTTGGAAATATTAACTAAACTTTATATTAACAGAGAATTATGTGCATGCTTGACATCAAATGACTATGAACTTATAAATTAAGTAGGATACAGTAACGCGATAATTTCTATCACACTTATCATGATACAATTTATGAACCCATTTACAATACTCAAAGATTATGTGCATTTTTAATAACACATCAAGAAAAAAAATCAGTAAAAGACGACGTATGCATATTTATTTGACATCACAGAACAATAATGTTTTTATACACAATATCATGTTTCACAAAATTTACATTTACAGTCAATATACTAATCTCATAAGAAAGGATGCAATTCTTATTTTAAACAACATTTTCCATTGCTTCTTTTTAAATTATTACACTAATTTTATTTACATATTTTTTTGTTTTTATTGTTATTGTTTCTTAATGCTAAACGAATAGCAATTTTTTTACAAAACATAACTTTTCACCATCGAAAGCTATTTACAGTATTAACAATGATTTACATTGGATATTTATGTCTATCTATGTACAAAACATTTAGCACAATTAAAGAAAAATATGTTCCACAATAAATCACAAAATCAAATATGAATAAATCTACTCTGTTTTAAAAAAACATAGAAATTTTAATGCATTATGTTTGTTTAGCTTAAAATTTGAGAGGAATTTTCACGGAACTTTATATTATTTACAAGAACAATTATCATAACTTTAAAACAGTTTGTCCCAAAATATGAAGTGGGAAATTACATTGATATTCACATACAATAATATTGAATTTTAGTGAAAATGGGTTAAAAACTTTAACATTTCATGTTTACACATGAAATAACTTACATTGCACAAGCACATTGATCTAAAAATTTATGAATAATGAGTAATATTTACAGATATATTACAACAGCATTATTGTTCCCACATCTTAACACACAGTGTAATTTACATAAATCTCATCACACAGTGTAATTTTTATAAATGATGCAAATTATTTATTTATCTGCTTATTATTGCCATTATTATTTTTATAAATTTTCATTCAAACAAAACAGAACAGCACTAAGACCAAATTAAAAAAAAAAAAAGTCTTACAATTAGTAAACATTACAACACTCTCATTTAAAATATCAATAATACAATTTTCTTTTTTTTGAGATTATTTAAATATATTAATTATTAATAATTAAATATTTTAATTACATATTACATATTTTCTTCTCCTTTTATGAAAAATCTGAATGCTAATTTATTTCTAGCACTCTTACCATTCGACAATTTAATTGCTTAGAAAACTCTTTCTTTTTATTTATTTAAGTAGATTATGAAACAAACAAATAAATATGAAAGCACTATCTCACTTTTCTTCCAATTCATGCTGAAATGTTAAGCAATAATTTCAATTCAATAACTAAATATTTAACAAAATTTATGTATTTATTAACAAAAATATTAAAAACAATACCTCACTTCCCTTTTTATTCATGCTGAAAATTTAAGCAATAATTTCAATTCAATCTCTAAATATTTAAATAATTTATATAATTATTAAAAAAATTAATAACAATGTCTCACTTTCTATTCATGATGAAAATATAAGCAATAATTGCAATCCAATATCTAAATTTTCTGATAAGCATCAAAACATTACAAAATTAGAAATGTAAAATTAATTAATTAGACTTTCCTTTAAGGAATAAATGACTTGTTACCTAAATAAGTTTAAACATTTATTTATAAAGTGTTTTAACTTAAAAGAAAATACAAAGATTTATTCAATTATGTTTTAATTTCAGTCCAAGTAATAATAAAGGAATGTATCACAATGTAACAAATGTCTTTATCAAGCACTGTGCTAAATGAGTTCTATTGACACTGAAAGCCAAAAATAACTACTACTTCTACAGCTTCAAATCAGAACTTAATTATCCACTGCATGCAGTCAAAATAAACTTAATTTTTATCATTCTTGTCAGAATCTCAAGAAATTTCTGATTCTCAAAGCTAGAAATTAGTCTTCATACCTTCCTACAATTGAATCATCCTTATTATTTATCAAATTGCATTTGCCATGATGATAATTATAATGCAGGAATAATTATGAGACGAATAATTTATTCCCTTCTATGCATCTTTTATAGATAAAATAAGAAATTTGTCTTGATAAAGCAGATCCATTAAAAGATAAATTCTTAGAATTGAAGGAGAAATCGCTCAATTTTAAAAAAACGCGACCCATCTTAAACACTTGTGTGCTCAATTTATGAAAGATTGTGTGCTGGTTTAATAAAATTAATTAACAGGTATAATATAATTATTAATAATTATAACATTTAAATATTAAGTTGAGCAATGTGACGTGGCATTTTCTTTTTGATACACTTTTTTTTTTTTAACTTTCCGTTAGTTTTAATTTATATATATTTTTTTCCCAAATACATTTACAATAGAGGGACATGAAAATTAGTATATGACTTCCTATAATCGATTTAAAAAATTATAAAAATATTTTATTGAGTCATAATATTTATATTTGTTGAGATTGATTAAAAAGAACATTAAAAAATTGTCCTCATAGTAATAAAAGAAAATTTTCTCTCTCCTTCTAAAGTAAGAAATTGTTTAGTTCTTTCTCTCACAGATGTAGATTTTTTTTTTAACAATGATCAAAAATTAAATACTTTTTAAAAAAAAATATGTATGGGTATTTATAAATATCGAAGATTTTAAATAATGGATTTTTGTTTTTTATGCCTTTTTTCTTTAAGCCATTAAATCTTGATATATGAAAGAATTTAAGATAAATTGCGTTTGCCTGATAATTCATTTTAAAATCATCTACCAAATACACATCGTAATTTAATAAGATAACATATGGAAAGATATATTTCCCTTTTCTTTATATGAGAAAAATTAAATTATCAAGACAGAATGAACACATATCAATAAATACAAGTAAGAAAATTTCTATAAAATTTGACTTATTGATAATTTTAATGTCAATATAAATTTATATTTTTATGATCTGCTATAAACGACTGCAATGAAGAATTAATAATTTCTCACATATTATTATGAATTATTTTGCTACAAAAACCAATACATGTGGAAAACATTTTCATAGGTGTAAATGATACGCTAGTCTTAAATAAAATTCCTTTAACCTCTCAATTTTTATATTAAAAGTATTTCAAATAATATAAAAATGACATATTGTACTATCTAGATGTACTAATGTACTATCTAGAAAAAAATGGCTATTTTTACAAACCTTTTTATTTCATAAGGTACTTCATTATAACGAAGTGTAAAGTCGTTTAATTATAAAATCTTAAATTTACGGTAATTGAGCATAACATGTTGGGCATTTGATTTTCAGATTTTCAAAATTACCTTTCAGTATACATTTTCCTTTAATTGTTTTCTAGTATACAAGTTTTTGCATGTTAAAATTACTTTTATTATGTGTCTTTTTAACAAAGATATATAGCAGTTATGTAGAAAGAATATTTTTTTCTTTTATGTCAACAGAGTTGTGGCAGAATATTTCTTTGCAAGTTTCTGAATTATTAACTCAAAATTCTATTGAAAACCAATACAATATAATTATTTACTTGCCCTCAAATGTAAATATTGCATCAGAAAGATGTGACAAACTAAAATCTATGTAACTGTAAAGCATATTTCAACTTCACAGAATATACAGTTTGCAAAATTTGAAAACAAAGTTTGAAAAGTCAGATTTTCAAGAAACTGCACAAGGTTAAAAATACCTTAAG
The DNA here is from genome assembly GCA_021605095.1 of Caerostris extrusa. NCBI lineage: Eukaryota > Metazoa > Arthropoda > Arachnida > Araneae > Araneidae > Caerostris > Caerostris extrusa. The sequence goes on along the minus strand of BPLR01015644.1, from coordinate 26,578 downwards.
CTTATTGTACACTATGATAATAGATCTTGAACTTTTTGATAATAAAATTCTGTTAAACTGCAATGAATTAAATCAATTTTCCCAGTTGCAATATATTCACAGTAAAATTTCAATTTAGTTTTACAAAAATTGTTAAAATTGAGTTCTGAATTGTGAAATTTCAATATCATACAATTACAAGTTTTATACTTCAATATAATTCATAAATACAGATATATTCACACAGGGAAAAAAGTAGTTTTCTGAAAGTCACTATATGTGGCAATGTCCATTTCCGGTTATGGAATGATTCAACGATCCAGTGGACGATTTGATGGTCCTGAATCGTATCCAAGTAGTTTCTTGGAAGCTGTCATTGATGCTGGCTCTTTGGATTGGATACTTGCAGAACAGGACTAGAAATGTTCGTTTGAACTTCCTTCCGAAGATGCAGTAGATGACAAAATTAACCGATGAGTTGACTGTTACCAGAAGGTTGGACACACGCACCAGGGGAAGCAAGAATATGTCGAAATATTCAATTATATTGATTACTAGAGCGAGGATGTTGCAAATCAAGAAGACAACCACCACACAAAGAAGCATCATTGCCAGACTGAATTCCCCTTGCTGCTTGCGACTAAGCGTCTGCCTCTCCTTATTGGCTCGACGAACTGTTTTCCATATCAAGATGTTGAAGATCATCAGTACAAGGAATGGAATGAAGTACATCACAAGAAGATATAGCCAGATGTGGTACACCTCATAGTAGAGCTTATTGACTCTCAACTGCGAAGCAACTACCTTGTATACAGTCCGATTCATGTCTGGTGCAAAGTATTCTGAGTGCTCCACCTCCCAAAATCTTGGTATATTATAGAAAATGGCCATTAGGGTAATGAACAGGTTGAAAGATCTCGCTCTTCTGTATGTGCACAGAGACTTGGCCTTCAGAGGGTGACATACTGCAATGTACCTCTCTACTGTAACTGCTACTGTTGTCCAGACTGAACCAGTTTGGGCAATAAGCCCTACTGGATAAGCAATAGGTATGATTAAAGGGGACACATCAAGGGTATATGTCTTCAAAAAAGTAATCCTGCTTCCAAGTTTGTTCAGACCAAGCATGAGTACTGCGCATATTAAGACGATGGTATCGAATACTGCTAATCCTTGTAGACCACAGTTAACGGAAGATCTCATCTGAGGTCTAGACAATATAATAAGGGACACAAAGTTGGCAATGACTCCAAGAAGACCAATTGTGGATATGAGGGCACCTTCTGTAATGAATTCGAAAGTGGTTACTTCTGGAAAGGGATCGAAAGGTAAAGGTTCAGTGATGTTTAAAATGTCTTGAAGAAGTCTTGTTTTTGGAATCCACTGAGAAGAATTCATGTTCATATCATCTTCAACAACTTTTGAATTGTTGATATTATTGTTAGGTAGTAAAAATATTGAAGAGTGATTGAATTAAAAGTTTTATTATGATTTACTTATGAAGTATCCATTGTTAATCAGATCTGAAGTTTAATTTTTTTGACAAGAAAATTTCTTAATTTTGTTTTGCATTTTTACAACAGATATGCTAAAAGAAATCTTTTTCACAATTTTTTTTTTTTCCCAATAACACATTTTACAATATACATTAATTTCAGACAACCTTAAGTTCTTTATATTCTGTTTTATCTTTTGTGTGGATTACAAAATTGTCTTTGTTTGAGGACACCAATGAACCAATCGGATTATAAACATCGTCTATCTGAAAAGATAAAATTATATTCTAGATATAATTAAAACTTTAATGACAAAAATTATTCTAATTGAAATATACATATAAAAATACAAATTAAATTTTTTAGAATATATCTATTCCTTATACATTACGTTTTTATAGAAAACTAATGCAATACTTTGTTTAAATATATGACTGAATGTTTCTGATCAATTATATATACGTTGCTAGATTACTTTATATTTATTACAGTGGCGTTATCATGTAGAAAAAAAGGAAATGACATAAATACATTTAATAAATATGACATTTAATAGAAATGACATAAATACATACAATAATTTCTAGATAGAAATGTATTTATATTCGAAATAAACTGTTATCTACATAGCTGAAACTCCAAGGTATTGAGATTCCAGATTCTGTAGGAAAAGAAATTCTGTTTCACTTCTATTCATACATGACACCAATGCAGCTGACTGCCTCATATATGGGGCAGTGTATTATTTGTGTATAATTGCCCTCTCATAAATAATTTACTTGTTAGGGATGAAATCTCACCAATTGGAGTAGAATTAAGTGAGGAATATCGCTTTGAATTGAGCATCTTTTTTACCAGAGAATCACGCCTTAAGACATTTCGGACAGCGATGTCATATTAACTTCTGTGTCACTCCCCACACTTCTCAACTACAGGGCGTTGTGAACTGAACTACAATTTCTATTTGAAATTGAAACACCATTATATTAATTACATTGAAATGCCATTATTACACTTTTTGATTCCTTCCGTGGCATCCTTACAGCATGATGATATATCGAAAATATTTACGTCTCGTTGTGTTGTCATTGCTGTCACAGTACTCCGAACTTATATTTCAAGAAGATAATCCTTAATTGCACTGTACAATCATCGGTACTTATCAGACATTATCCAGTTCAGCTAAATTGCTTGATCTCTTCCTAATAGACCACATTTAGTCTAATAAGTAGGAGCCTCTAACTATCCCAGGATTTTACTCATCAAATTCACCAATGAGAGAGAGAGTATGTTTAGAATTTCTCTGTCATCGCTACAAATCAATGTGAAACAGGATAAAAACTTGTATGTGCCAAATACTTATGAATTGATTCTCTGTTTTTTGTTGTTTTCTCCCCGTATAAAGTATTCGCGGTCTCTCTGATTTATCGGCCATTCTTCTATTGTGTGTGTATGTCTGCTAGAGTGCATGAAATACAATATTTTTTGAAGGTGAATCTTCATACAAAAAATGAAATTAATTGAGTAGATTTTATATGTTTAAATATTTAAAATAAATTATTATTTGCCTCTAAAATTGTCTTTGCGTTTTTAATCATTCATTAATACATGTAAGTCTAAACGGGTTTTTTTCTTAATCAGTACCAAAGTATTTAAATCATTTCTAGAAGGTCTGAATCTGAAAATTTAAAGATCATTTTTTATGTTAGAAAATTATTTTATGTCATTATTGTGAGAAACCTAAACTAATATGTTGTGTCAAATGACAAAATTGGAACTCAATCCATTTACATCAGGCCACTAGCCAAAGAATAATGCAATATTTAATTCAGAATTAAACACTACCAAGTATTAAAAACACATAAAAACATCATCATTCAAATTAAAACCTGACAATATCAAATCATTATAAACATTTAAAAATTATATGAGTAAAACCCTAAAAATTAAGTATAAAAGTCTAAAAGGTGAAAAGTAAACGGGGTTCTGGACATGAGATTCCTGGTCATCCAATACAACAAGCATGCATCTTCTCTATGTTGTAACGAAGGGTTAAAGCCTGGTCAAACGAGTAAGTGTGGCTTATTCATAGAATCTGTTTTACAGACATGTTAAGAAGATCACTGCCACCCTAAATAAATATACTCAAAGAATCCCATTGAAATATTTTATAAAAATAAATAAACTGCTACAACAAGTGATTAGCATTAGTATCAAAAACATGATTGATTTTAGTTTTATCCAGATAATATTGTTAAAGCTTAGAATTCCCATTAATCATCTATCACTCTAAATTTTGCTGTCAAACTGAAAATCGTAATTTAGAGCCATATGTTTTTTATATGTTATTTTTAAATAATCCAGTATAACCTAATGGATCAGAATATAAAACCTAAATGTATGAAAAAATTAATTTTGCTATCAATAATCTTTTTATTTTCATTATTGTATTTAATGGATTATTTTTTTTTTATTGTAATTTATTTATTTCGTAATCCTGGTAAACAAAAAATAAATAAATAACACAAGAATAGAAAATAATATTGTTTCCTTACAGTAACAAGATTAAATTTTAAAAAAGGATAGTAAGACTCTACTTTACTTTAAAAAACCCATAAAAATGCAAAATTTATTTATTTATTTGCAGTCCAATGAATTTTTACGAATAGTGAAGGGAAAATATTGTTGACAATGAAATCGAGTTATCTTAGGTGGATGAGCAAAAAAAAAAAGTCTTCTGTCGAAAACTTTAATAAAAATAAATTTGTTAAATCCAGAACACGTAACTCTTGGAAACCATGTCGTGAAACTTTAGAAAAGAATTTTGATTTTCTGTTTGACTTTGAAATGATTCGCATTGAATTTCTTTTATCGTTCAGCGTTTAAAGGAAATCAGGTTCTTTAGATTAAACTCGACTTTTTCTTGTATCGATAAATAAAACGATAGCTGTAAAGTTCCCCATGGGATGTAACCTCTGAAAGTATTTGAAATAGGAAATGTGAACACCTTATTTCCGTTGAATGTAAAGAATGTAATAGATATTACAAATCAGGAATTACATGAATTCAAATTTAAAGAACAAAAAAAAAAAAAACCAAACTTTCTTCTAGTGCCCTCGCAAAAAAGACGATCACAACTTAAAAGAATGAATAAAAGGAATTTTAGGAACAAATATCCAGCTTTTTGTGTGTTGCATTGGAGAAAATCAGAAAACTACTACCTTCAATCTGAATGTCATTATGAGACTTTTTAAAGATTTCATAATAAATTCTTCAAAAAATGTAATAGATATATATCATAAATCAAGAAGTTTTTCATTTGAATTTCTTGCACGCATGCAGCTTGATGGCCAATTGTCTAGTGATCTGACTATTGAAACCAGGCTACAAATGGGAAGCCTTGGGGTGGCATGGATGAGTGAGTGGTTTAGGAACAAAACTGTAGGTCCTGTTCTAGCATTTTGCACAAAATGACCGTAGCGCGACAAACCAAACTAAACATGCTGGTAGTACAGTTTTTGGCAGACGTTCCAAGCAAAAAGATTTACAAACTTTTTTTCTAATGCTGAAAATACATTAAAAATATTTTTATGATGATTTATGAAACTGTTAAATTTGTGGTCTCACAGGACATTAATACGTAGATCAATACTTTTGTACTTAGCATGGTCACAGAGCCATCCTGAGCAAAATGCCTGTACCTTCAAAAGGAGTTTTAGGAACAATTATTCAGCTTTTGCGTTAGAGAAAATTTAAAAAATACCACCTTCAATCTGAATGTCGTTATGAGATTTTTTTAGTTTCCGTAAATTCTTCACGAAAAACTCCAAAAATATAATAAATATCAATGTCAGGAGTTATTTTCATACGAACTTCTTGCATACAGTGCATTTTTGGCAAACGTGACAAGAAAAAGATTTACAAACTTTTTTTCCTAATGTAAAAATGTATTAGAAAATATTTTTAAGTTGATTTATGAAACTGCTAAATTTGTTATCTTTGTACATTAATTCGAAGATCAATGCTCTTGTACTTATCATGGTAAGGGAAACATCCTGGGCAAAAAGCCTGAGATTTCAAAAAGGATTTTAGGAATAAGTATCCAGATTTTGAATGTTGCATTGAAAAAAATTTAGAAAACTTCAATTTTTCACAATAAGAACATTATCATAACCTCATCAATTCTATGTCCCTTAAAAAAGGGTTATTACTTGACTGACAATAAAAATGAATTTTAGCTTTTTTTAGCACACTTACATTGTTCACAATATAAGATTTGTAATTGTTATAAATAGATTAATTATGATTCTGTATCATTCCAGTATTCCGTCAATCAAGTAGATTATAGATTTATTATCACCTTTATATCTGAAAATTTGCTTTGTTCTTTTCATCACTCAAGTAAGAGTAAACTTCCAAAATTTGGATAAATAAAATTTAAATTTGTATTAATTTATTAAAGAAATAATTTGAAGAGAAGGAAATTAGTTTAATAATCAAACTTAAATTAAATATATACTGGTTTTTATAGAAATTCAATTAGACTTTAACATAAAATTTTATTGGAGAATGATCTTTTTTGTGTCGGAAAAAAAGAAAAGCTGTTATTTTAATATAAGAATAACAATGTACATATTTTTAAGAAATATATGAAGGTTTTATTATAATATTTATAAATTATAAAATGTCTTATATTACAAGAGCTTGTTGTTTTGATTCCTGTAATGAAAGATAAAAGCTTTTACAATCAAAAATATAAACATCAATTCCTAAAAATAAAATTCAAAATAAAATTAATAATTTGATTCTATTTTAAAAAATTAATAAAAACAATACTATATATAATTAGTTTTATAAATTTAAAATAAATATTGGAATACAACAAGAATTTGTTTACTTTAAAAAATATATATGCAATGGTTTTAAGGAAAAGGTACAACTACATTTTTAAATTATTTACTTCAAAAATTGCTATGATAAATGCACTAAAATGTATATTTATTTTTTTATGTATTATACAAATAAGTGAATTGTTAGCAATAATAGAATATTGTTTATGTTTACATCAATCACTACTTAATATTAAATTACATAATGAGAAAAAAAATTCGAAACAGAATTTCCATCTGAAAATATTTCATATGATGTTATATAGAATAATAGACAATAATTCTTATATGAAAGATAAATTTTTATTTAAATAAACTTTAATTACTTCAAGTTTTAATTAGATTAAATCATTTTCCATGCCATTGATTCTCTTGGAAATGTCAATGTTTATGTTAATAGGGTGATTTTTTTTTTTTTTCTTTTTCTTCAGACAGAATTCTAGATGTTTTCGATTTTTAAATTTAAATTTCCTTCATATACAACAAATATTTTATGTAAGTCTGCGAAAGTATTTGTAATTGTAATTTTATGCTTGGAGTGCAACGTAGATCTACCTCCTCATGGTGCACTCCGGACAAAGTTTGGTACGGCAAAATGATCTACAAATACACGAGCTTCAGTCTGGCTCTCAGTGTGAGTTTCTTAGAGTTCTGCTAGTGAAATACAGGTGTATTAATCCCTTAGGTGCTCCTTTTTTAAGGATGCTACGGCTAGAAACAGTCACAATCCCTGGTTTGATCCTATTCATATTATCCCTGAATGGCCTATAGAAACTAAGGTGACATTTCTACGGCTTTTCTGTGGTCACGATTGACTCCGCTAGCACTTTCACGAAATGAAACTACCCCCCCCCTTGTCCCCTGAGTGATAACCAGGGAGAAATGGATGTGTCTCACCTTGCTTCCCGTTCTGCACTTCCTCCTGTTTCTTTATGGAAGCGTTATTGGAGTGCCAGACTTAAGTGGATGGATAAACTGATGTCATTTGTTTCTATCTTGTTCTTTGTATTTTTTAGATATCTGCTGTCTGTACACTTTACAATTGTAAATAAAAAAAATATGCCTTTTATATCTAAAATACTCATGATACTGCATATAAATTAAGTTGCATGTTATAGCTCCGGCTAACATATTTCCCAATATGAAGTTTATAAAGTGTGCATTTTTTAAAACTGTAACACTTTATTCCACAAACTAAGTGATCTAACTTCAACTTCTGAATTATAGCAATCACACTGGAATTCATTATATTATATTAAATAACTGCTACGACAAGTTATTAATAACTGTTGAGTAAAAACGAAGAACAGATTTTTGTAAATCCCACACTTTCTTTATCGATTGAAAGCATCTGAATTTAATTAAAAAATAATTAATTTATAAAAAAATAATTATTATTAAAGCATTCTATTAATAAAGCATTTTCTTGCATGCTTTAAGACACAGCTAAAAATAAATCGAAAAGCCATTTCTCATTATGTAATAATATCTTGATTAATTAAAATTTTCTTTTCATAATTTAGCATTTTTATTTCAGCTTCTTTTTACGTACAGTTTTACGAATCAACTAATATTTATAATGTTATCTAAATCAAAATCCGTTCTTTTTATTTTAAAAATGTTTAAATGGCCATGACATTTCCCTCATAGAATAAAATACTGATAACAATTGTTCAAATAATAATAAAATAGCTTGGTTATTTTTAGAATAAAAAAATAGAATCAATGAATAGAATCAAATATTAAATCTACATCAAGAGAAACAAATACTAATTAATTTATAAACGTTCATTTTCGAAAAGCACAAAGACTTTTAAGATAGTAAAAATAGATTTTGGCCTTTGAAACTTGAGTTATTTTTATATCATGATTGAAATACTTCTCATGTTTGGTTTTTGTGTTCTTTATTGCAGAGTTTATTTCAATATATTTTCAGTAATTAATACTTGATTTTTATATGTATTAATTAAACCAGTATTTAAATTTATTTCAATATATTGTTTAAATCTAATGGATAAAAAGATACTTAAAAAAGCATTCATTTCATTACTTTCCCCAGTAAAGGGCAATATTTCATTGAGTTTATATTCATGAAAACATATTAATGAGGACCATAGGTTTTTATATTCAAAAGTTCATATATTATTCTAATGGCATTATTGAAGGACATGGATTTTGTCCGTTGTATACACGAAGAAAAATAAAATACATATAAAACCCAACTACTGCGAAGCGTTGTTCGAGAAATAATTATGAGAAACTTCTTTATCAAATAAGGACATTTTTCTCTACTTGTAATCCAATGGTAACATTCATCAACTTACTTGCAGTAGCAAGAATAAATATTGAATAAAATCATCATCTAATGTAATCACCAGGCCATGATTACTCATTCCAAGTTCATATTTATCTTGATAATTTCAGAACATTGTTTGAGTAATAATTCTGATGAACTTCTTTACCAAATAAGCATGTTTCCTCTTCTTATAATCCAATGGTAATGTTGGATCGTTAGTTCAATGCAAAAGGAAGCAAGTTCAAGTTGCATTTACTGCTTTCAGAAAAAAAGAGATTTGGAGGTGAATGTGGTAATGTGGGTAAGCATACTCATATCAAATACTCATAACATACTCTACTATAGTCTCATGGATAATAGTTTTCTGTGTATCGATTTGCAAATGAAGGACAACTCTAAAAATGCTGATAAGTAGTCTGATTGGTAATAGTTTCCCGGGTATCGATTCGCAAATGAAGGACAACTGACTCTGACTTTTCTGGGTATAGACTTGCAAATAAAGGGAAGCTAGCTCTAAAAAGTGCTGCTGTCTGATAGGTAATAGTTTTGTGGGTATCAACTTACAAATCATGGGCAACTAACTCTAAAAGTTCTGATAAGTAGTCTGATTTGTAATAGTTTTCTGGGTATCGATTTGCAAATGAAAGGCAGTTAACTCTAAAAATGCTGATAAGTAGTCTGATTGGTAATAGTTTTCCGGGTATCGATTTGCAAATGAAAGGCAGCTAACTCTAAAAGTGCTGATAAGTAGTCTGATTGGTAATAGTTTTCCGGGTAACGAATTGCAAATGAAGGGCAACTAACTCTAAAAAAGGTAACAGTTTTGATAAGAAGTCTGATTGGTAATACTTTTCAGTTACCGAATTGCAAATGAAGGACAGCTACCTCTAAAAGTGTAGAAAGAAAAATTTATCCTCCCATTAGTGATTGTTTGTGGATTTCATCAATTTAAATATACAAATAATGAATTAGGAAGGCGAAATTTTCTTAAATAACGGAACACAATGTAAAATTAAGTTCGATAATGCTTATAAAACAAGAGAACAATATTTTTTTTTTCCACTTAAGATATGCATTCGATACCTGATACCATATTCATTATTGCAACAATGAATTTTTATCACATGGAATTTTCTTTATTATAAACTAATATAATCTTCTCTAAAATGCTCATGTTTCAGATAGAGATTAAAAAGAAGAAAAAAATTTGGTACCTGGAATGCACGACCATTTTTAAATATGCCATCTTTTCTTAAATTACTGGAAATAAAAAAGCTACTGTAATAAAAAGAATCTGATGAGTGTAACGTGACTCTCTTAGTAGAGTCACGTTACACTTATCAGATTCATAAAAGTAAAGAAATGCCTTTCACTATAAATAAGATAAAAGAAGCGTTACCTTCAAATTATGACGTTATTATTTTTCTAAGTAAAAGTATCCAAAGAAAAGAAAAAAGTATGAGAAAAGTGTTCCCCTGGCATTCTTTTGAAACACCTGCGCTTTTTACCTCTTTTTAATTTATCATATATTTTAAAAAAGATAATTACTCAGCTGTACATAGTTAAAAAAATGAAAGGATATTTAATGCCTTACTTATATTTTTTTTAGTAATGTATAATTATATCCTATCCAGTTTTTTATCTGGACTTGCAAAGTCCAGTCAGGGCCAAAGTATTAGTTTAGATGAATTTCAGTGTTGTATATAGTTGTATAGAGATTATAAATCTTTTATTAAACATAATTTTTCATAAGACATCTAGTAATTTAAAAAAAACAATGCATGAATAAACATTTTAGTGATTTTTTTTTTCTAGTGGTTTAAAAAAAATAAAATAGCCTCAGTTCACTAACTTTTCTTAAAAAACCGACAAACTAGAAAACGAATAAAAAATATGATTACTGAAGTTTAACTGAATAGAACATGCAAACTTTAGGCTTTGTATAAAGCAGGTTTAACATCAATTCATTTATATATAAAAATTAAATATGAGTATTTGATCATTTTCGCATGTGATATTCAAATTGTCCTAGTGACTAGAGCTCTGGAGCTTCGTGCCACTGGTTTCGTTTTCGAGTTTCGGCAGGTGCCCTGGGTGTTTGTAATGGTTCGGAATCCACTTCAAACCGTAACTCCCGTTCTAATATGGCTATTACTACACCACACCATATCCCTGTGTCTACAGCTGAGTTGCATCTAAACAGTTTGGGAATGATGTGAGTGAGAAGTCTGACTGGGCTCCGTGACGCTCTACAGTCATATGAGATCGGGACATACGGCTTAAAGTGGATTTCGAACCCTACACACATCCAGGGCAACGCCGGACTCGAACCGAAACCTGTGGCACCGAGGGCCAGAACGCTAGACAGGCTCAAGGTCTAATATGACTGTTGGGCGTATTTCTGACAACATTTTCCCTGAAGAAAAGAAAAACAGTAAAAGAAAACATCTTCTACCCTGTAGGCAGACGGCCTTGGACCACCATGCGGCTGTTGCGTCATTGAAGAAGATGAAGAATATACAAGTTCTTATAAATAATTGATAATTTAATTTAAAATTAATTTTAAAATTTCTAAAAATATTAAATTAATCTGAAAAATGAAATAAATGCGACTCTGTACTCTGCAACTCTCTCTCTCATGACATTAAGGCGACCTGATGGACAGTTCGCCAGTGCTCTGGCTTTTAGTAACACAGGTTTCAGGTTCGAATTCTGGCGGTAGCAGGGATATTTGTGAGTTGTTCGGAATCCACATTAAATTGTAGGTCTCGGTTTAATTATCTTAAAATGTGCAAACAATGGCCATATAACAACAAACTAAACCAAACCATGATATGAAGGTATAACTAATAACCCATCGAAAAAATGCTTAAACATTATATTTAACAGGGTAAATGATTTTTGCTTTAATCTCTCCAAAAAGCACAAGGAACTAATTTAAATTATTCCAAAAGTCTGGGGTAAAATTCATGTTTATGCGCCATTAAATTTACATACACCGTATAGAAACACAGACTATTAAGAGTTTGGATTTGGTCCAACTGTAACTTTAAACTAGTACACAAAAGATACCATTTCGTAAAAGCTCTGTGCGCAGATAAGAGACTGATCTATAAAAGATTTGTGTCGACTATCAGTTAGACAAGTAACTATTAGACTTGTCGCTTGGTTCGTCAAGAAAGTTCAAAAAATGGCAAAAGGGCCGACTACGTGGCAATTGCATTAGAGCCATATCTGCAGCCAAAAAAAGAGATAAATCGCAGAAGACGTCCAGCCATCACACAAACACAATTGAATGAGCATAGCTTCGGGAATGTTTGCCCAAAAAATATTGCGAAATGGGAAGTCAGTGACAATTGAATTACTGCCTGCTGCTCCTGATCTCAATCTCACCATCAGACAAATTGAACAAAAGTTGATGACCTAGCAAGAAAATGTCTATTCCTACTACGTTTTCATTATTTACTCACGGTTTTGGTGAGTATATGAGTTACAAAATGAAAGAAACTTATTGAAACGTAGCAATTAATATTCTTTCTTTTTTTATTTTTATCACCTATATTATTTATTACTAACAAATACGACTTGACCTTGCTAGACTTCATAAAATAGATGATTTTTAGTTTTGTTAAATTTTATTAGATCAAAATATAATTTAATAATTTTTCTCTGAATAAGTATTTGTCAATAAAAAAATTTATAAACATGCAAAAAATTATGTTAAAAGAACACATTCACATAAATTTTAAAAACTTAACATTTTCATTTCTAGATAAGACAGAAAAAAACTATAGACTAATTACCCCTCAGGTGCTAGTAGATATTTTTTTATTTAACTAAAATTTTTTATTCATAAAAATTTTTTATTTAATTAAAAAAAACTTCATAACAGATAAAACGGTAGTGAATTCAGTGAAAACAAAATAGGACACTAAATTACATATTGTTTAACTATGCTGCAACATTCATACTCACTAGCATACACCCTTTTATAAACACATAGATATAAAATTAAATATTAGCCTGTGCAGATGTAACAGTTTGCTTATGTTAATATATTTTATAACTTAAAATATGCTACATTAAGAAATTTATTTTTTGAGTCCGTTAAGTATATATTTATGCGTCAATAAAATTCCCGTATACATTAAAAGTGCCCCGTTTGTATTTAATCAATAATTTTAAGTAGATCATTTAAGATAATTTAACTCAGTAGCCCAATTTTATTTACATATAAAAAAATTAAATATTCCTTTGAATAAATAATACAGTTTGCTTAGATTAGTATGTTTTGTAACTTAATATATGCTACATTAAGAAATGTATTTTTCTTTTGTAAAGTCCCGTTGTGCATATATTTATGCGTAATTAAAAATTCCGTGCACAATTTAAGTAGCTCATTTTTATTCAAATGAACATTTTATTTTAATCATAAATCAATTTTGTACAACAATTTTTTATCCATAACAGCATCATTGTTTAACTACTTAGAAATATGAGCAATACAAAAATATAATGGAATAAAAACCATTCCCATCTTGAAATTTTTCTGAATTTTATAGAATCTTCTAATATTTTCACAAAAAAAAAAACTAATCTTTTCGTGGAACGGAAATCTTGGGAAATTTTGAATTAAATTGAAATAAATCTCTAACAAAGAAGATTTTCAAAGTAAGGCATAGTAGGCCTAATCCGCATCGAAAGCGTTTCTTTTTTAATTTAGTCAATTGTATTATAGATAGTTTTATAAATAATTATAATTAAAGGATTAACATAAGATTAAATAAAAGCAACGTAAAATAAAATAAAATTACATACTGCATTTATGTTAATTTGAGTTTTTAAAAGCTAAAAAATAGCATTTAAATCTACTTTAAATTTTTGGAATATTTATTTCTTCGTGATGCTTTTTTGAGATAATGCATCCTCCATAATTTTTACTTTCTGCTTTTCTTTTTATTAACGGGTTTGCTCAACTCGGGGCTCGGTATATAACATAACATAGTGTAGAATATATAGTATATCATAATAAATATATAGTAGTCGTATATAATTGCAAATATATAGTACTCGTATATCATAGTAAATATATAGTGCTCGTAGTATAGCATAGCGTAGTATAGAATATATAGTATAGCAGAGTACTCGTAGTATAACATGGTATAGTATAGCAAAGTACTCTTAGCATTTGGTAGCTACCTCAGCTTGGAATCCATTAGCAGATTGACTTGACTCAGTGGTAACGTGGGAATTATCAGAATTAGCGCTGAATATGGATATCTGCTGGTGATTTTTGTTGTAGACACTGCTTTGAAAAACGAAGAGACTCGATGTCGAAACTGTTTCTTCGATACGTTTGTGATGCTCAGCATCTTGCATCGTTATTCGAAATACCTGGTAAGAGTTTTCCGGGTTTTTCTCCCATACGACACGCAAATGTGGGGTAATTCCCTCTAAAATCTACCCAGATTGCACCGTCCTCCTTTTTCAGCGTCACGGATCCAAGTCAGACTTCTACCTACGTGTGCTCCATCACAACAAAAGTGCCCCCCCCTTCCTTCCCCGAGACCACATGTGTTCTTGGCTCTTGGCTGTCGTCCGAGTGAGATAAGAAACAATGACAGAATCCATTAGTTGTGCTGTAACTACTTTCGTAATCAAGGAGATACGGTGAAGACTATTACACTGTGTATAAAATCTCCGTTCGACAGTTAGGATATTTGATAGGTGATTTGTGGACTTTATCCCATACAACCCCCAAATGTGAAGTTGTGACCTATAGAAGTCCTCTCAGAAGGCAATTTCAGCCTTCGTCATTCATCGGAGGGGTGAAAAAAAGTTAGAGTTATAAAATTTGATCTGATTGTTATTTATAATACGTTTATTGACAGTCAGATCTTATAAATATTGTGTATTTCTTATTGTGTATTGTATTGTTTTTCTTTTACTTTTCATTGATACATGCTTATTATATAAAAATGAGAATAAAAATTTTAGAACAACATTTATTAATTTTATTTAGAAGAAACTGTTCTGGTTATCATTTTTACATGCAAATAATAATGAAATTAACTAAAAAATTTTAACTGATCATAAATTGAATGTAGCAATATAATCAGAAAAACACAATTAAGTTGATATTTGAATTGTTATCTGTTGGAGAAATTGAATGTAGTTAAAAATCCGTCCAATGTATATTTATGTATTAAAATTTAGACTGGTTCATTTCATGTATCAATATTATTTTTTACATGAATTACTAATGAAATTAACTAAAAAATCTTAATTGATTACATCAATACATCTAACAATATTATCAGAAAAACATAATTGAATTAATATTTGAACTGTTGTTTGTTGAAGAACTTGAATGTTAAAAATCAATTCAAACTGCATATATCAAGATTCAAACTGATTCGTTTTATGTATAAAAATTATGTTCGTGTTTTTAAATATCCAGAGAAGGGAAATGTTTTATGGCATAAATAAGCTCTCTTATTCAGGCTTGCATTTCAATCTAAAGAATGCTTTCTAAATATTGAAAAATAAAAATAGTAGAAAGGAATAAAATGGTCTGATGAAAGGAAAAAGAATTAGATGCCTGAAAATTGTGCAAAATATTTACAATTAAATTTTAAACCTTCTTTTATGAAGTATTTTCTAAGTCTTGTTAAAAACTTTTTCTCCTCTGTAATAGTTACTGTAATACCTTGCCATATTTCTAAACAACGAGTTTAAAAATAAAAAATTAGAGTTCAAATGCAATTTTATTTTTAATTATTCTAATATTTTTTATTTTATTGCATTATTATTTTTCAATTTTATGGTAAATCTATTAATTTATTATTTATTCAATTCCTTCTATTAGCTCACACTCTCCTTTTATATATCTTGTTCAAATTTTCAAATACATTCTTTTTTTAAACTTGTATTGGATGACACTGGATGTAAATACAGTTTTTTCAAATATTAATCCATTAATTAAATTTAATTAATTAATTTTAGTTTTTTTTTAGATTTAAGTTGCATGTATCTACTACAATAGATGGCGCCAGATAAACTTACAAAAAATGAATGAAAATTATTTATAAAGGACTTTCTGCAATAGAGTGAAAAAAAATTAGGAATTGACTTTTAAAATATTTTTCTTATATTACTTGTTTAATAAGTCAATACTCAAAAAAAAATTTCATATTACCTGTTTCTAATCCATATTTGTTTATTTTTAAAAAAGTGAAATGTTTAATTTGAATACTGTAAAATCATAACTTTCTAAATAAAATTTATTAATTTAACAATCAATTTAAATAATGCGTACTTCAATTAATAGACTCATAATTAAATAATTAATCGCAAGCATAATTAATCGTATTACATTTTCTTTTATGAAGTCTTATTAAAAACATTTCCTAAAATTAAATTAAAATTAAATGAATTCCTAAAATTAAAAAAATTTTTAATTATTATATGATTTTTGCTAAATTCAAGAATATTTTATCTATTTAATTTTTCAATAATTAAAAGAATTTCACACTAACTGTTTCTAATCCATATTTGTCTCTTTTTTTTTAGTGAAACGCTTATTTTAAATACTGTAATACCTTGCAATATTCCTAAACAAAGCTGTAAAAAACGAAGAGTTTCAGATGTAATTTTATTTTTAATTATTCTAATAGTTTCCATTTTTTATATCATTGTTATTTAATTTTAGTCTGAATTTATTCAGTTTTTTATCTATTTAAATTAGTCAATACTCAAAAGTTTTCACACTTCTGTTTAAAATCCATAGTTTATCTCTTTTAAAAAACAGCGAAACTTTTAATTTGAATACGGTATAATCATATCATTCTAAATATAATTTATTATTTTAATAATAAAAAATAATTCACATAAAAAAAATAATTCACATTCATAATTCATTTTTAATAATTAAATAATTCACACTTCAATTAATATACAATTTGTTAATAACTATTTATTAATGTACAATGTAAAAAGCATCAATATATCACGATTAATCAAGATTTTTAATAATGATTAATTAATGGTTAAAATCATATATTTCTAAATATAATGTATTGTTAAAATAATACATTTAAATACTTCATACTTTAATCAATAGTCAACTCCTTTAATAATTATTTATTAATATAAATGTAGAAAGCAGAAATCAATATATCGAGATTAATTAACATTTTTAATAATGTTTAATTAATGATTAAAATCATATATTTCTAAACCATTATCATTTTAATAATAAATTTAAATAATTCATACTTCAATTAATAAATAATTTGTCAATAATTATTTATTAATTTACAATGCAGGAAGCAGCTATTATTATATCACGATTAATGAAGATTATTAATAGTGATTAATTAATGGTTAAAATCATATTTTCTAAATAGAATTTTATTTTATTTTAATAATAAATTAAAATAATTCATACTTCAGTTATTAGACAATTTTCTAACATTTATTTATTAATGTCCAATGTAGGAAGCAGCAATCAATATTTCACAGTTAATCACGATTTTTAATAATGATTAATTAATAGATAAAATCATATATTTCTAAATATAATTTATTATTTTAATAATATATTAAAATAATTCATGCTTCACTTAATAGACTGTTTTTAATAATTAGTCTATTATTAATGTATTAGTATTTTTATTAATATACAAAGCAGCAATCAATATATCACGATTAATCAAGATTTTTAATAATGATTAATTAATAGTTATAATCATATATTTCTAAATTTAATTTATTATTTTAATAGAAATTTTAAATAATTCCTACTTCAATTAATAGACAATTTATTAATAATTGCCTATTAATGTAAAATGTAGGAAACAGCAATCAATATATCACGATTAATCAAGATTTTTAATAATGATTAATTAATAGTTATAATCATATATTTCTAAATTTAATTTATTATTTTAATAGAAATTTTAAATAATTCCTACTTCAATTAATAGACAATTTATTAATAATTGCTTATTAATGTAAAATGTAGGAAACAGCAATCAATATATCACGATTAATCAAGATTTTTAATAATGATTAATTAATGGTTAAAATCACATATTTCTAAATATAATTTATTATTTTAATAGAAATTTTAAATAATTCCTACTTCAATTAATAGACAATTTATTAATAATTGCTTATTAACGTACAATGTAGGAAACAGCAATCAATATATCACGATTAATCAAGATTTTTAATAATGATTAATTAATGGTTAAAATCATATATTTCTAAATATAATTTGTTATATTAATAATAAATCTAAATAATTCATACTTCACTTCATAGACTATTTTTTTGAATAATTAGTCTATTATTAATGTATTTGTCTTTTTATGAACAAAGCAGCAATCAATATATCACGCTGAATCAAGATTTTATTAATCAAGATTTTTATTAATGATTAATTAATAGTTAAATTTATATATTTCTAAATATAATTTATTCTTTTTAATAATAAATTTAAATAATTCGTACTTCAATTAATCGACAATTTGTTAATAATTATTCATTAATGTCCAATGTACGAAGCAGCAATCAATATATCACAATTAATCAACTTTTTTAATAATGAAAATTGTTTTTTAATCTGATATATTTTAAAATTATAGATGAAAAGATGTTTAGAAAATAATTTAATTTCTATTCAATTGAACAAACTGCAAAAACAAAAAGAACTATAAAATAATTATTTATTTATTACTTTTATTTATTTATGTGCTTATTTATTTATTTTTTTGGCTCAGTTCTGAAATTCATGGTAAGCTGAGTATCTCATTATTTTAATGAGTTTTGCTCAGCATAAAAATTTCTGTTGTCTTTAAATATAAAAGAAATAAAAAAAAAAAAAAGCAACTTAAGTACATTGTTTACTTTTGCTCTAGTCTGTCTTTTTGCAAAAACAATGTCAAACGCAAAACGCTGAGTTAATTTCATCTTTTATGATAACCATTTACAACTTTTTCTGGAAACATTCCTTAATTCTTGAAAGTAACAAAGAAAAGAAATCTGTCAAATTTTCGTTGATGTACGTGGCTATTGAAATAATTAGAATAAAGCGAAATACGTGATTTTAAAAAATGGCATGTTATAAAATTTAAACATTAAAATAAATGTCCATGATAAAATTTTTATCGAAATCTTGCCATGGCATTCGTTTTACGTACTAATATGTATTTTTATAAATTAATTTTTGTTATTTTTCTTTTTTTAATCTTTCAGTAACATTTGCATGGCAAAGTGCACGTTTAAAAAGAAACAATCATGATTCTGTTAAAATATTCTGAAGTATTTCAAAATGTTATTTTTTATTTTTAAATCTTTCCCACAAAAAAAAAAAAAGAAATTTAGAAACTACTTTTGACAATGGTGTTTAGAATTTTGTCACATTTTTATCAATTTCTAATACATGATATAATATTAAATATTTTTGAATAATTAATTTAACAATTAAAAAACATTATTTGAAGCATTTTCTATTAAATTTAATGACTTAAAATTAATAAAGTAGTGTTTATTATGTAAAATTAAAAACCAATACAGTTATTACATACAATAAGTATTTTTGATTTCGAGATAATTTTTTATTATATTTTAAATGTTAAAATGTTTTAATGTTTTAAATCTTATTTTAATGTTAAATGGCAATAACTATAAAATATTTGACATTTGCTTGGTAAAATATTAAAATCAAAGCTTGTTTTTCTAATTTATTTCTACTAACATTTAATAATATTAATTTTTTTTAATAATATGTTCTCAACTAATTAAAGAATAGAAATGGAGATCAAAACACTGTTTGAAGTTTAAAAAGAACCAAGAAATGAGAATTTTTATTGTGTTAATTGTTTACGATACAGTTACGAAAAATAAACCTATATCAACGAAAATTGATTTTTTTTTTTTTTTTTTTTTTTTTTTTTAACTTTCAAACCAAAAAAGAGGAGGCTGAATTTTAATTAAAAAGTTTTTTTATATTTTTTTTACTATTAATAGTCTAATTGTTTATGTAATCACATTAAAATCATGATATAAATTAATTAAGTAAAACACATGTCCATCAGAAAGTAGTATTGTTGGTAATAGATGCAGATTGTTTTTGCATGTTTGCGAACTAAGTAACCTTCAAAAGTAAGTTTAAAATTTTAATTTAATTTTAGTATTTTAATTCGTGTATTACAATAATGCATTTTATTACAATGAAAGTAAGATAAAATTTAAGTATTTCTACTGTTCATATAACATAATTAAGTAATAGTGTTATGTTTTTGTTAGCATCTTCAAAAAAATATAAAATTATCAAAAATTGGCAGTTACAGTGTTATTACAGTGTTACACCAATATTGAGTAGAAAGAAATAATAGTTATTCATTTTTATTAATTATATAATAGTGCATAGTTTATTTAGCATACTTTTTGTAGACCAACGAAATTAAATCTGGTGTTGCAACCGTGCTTCCTTCTACACACTGGCAGTAGCACCTCCTGTGACGTTCAGGAGAAAGGGTCAGCAGGCATCAAGACTCTTACCCCAGAGGAAGAACAGCATTCCGGCTGAGAAACGTTTAGTTTATAGTCTCTCACCCCGAGAGAAAATATATTTAGTGCAATCCTGAGTATTAATTGGCCTACAGACTCTCACCAAGAGAGGAAAAATATTTTGCATACCCTATACGTAGCTGAATATCGGGTTATCTGCTTAGAAGTGAAATACTTCCCCCGTATCTATAATTACATGTCTTTAAATGTGTTAAATATTGTGTGTCTGTAATTGTATGTGTTCGGTGTTTGTGTGCGTGAATAAAATTATGAATTCTGCAACCTGTGCCATAAGAATCGCAAGCAACTCACCCCTGTTACAATCAGGTTGCCCAACCTGCAAACCACAGTGTAGAATTTAAGCTATAAATGAGCAATTAAAACTTAACAAAATTCAATACATATTTACTAGAAAATTACTAACATTATTCATAGTAAACTCTTTCTACAGATGAATGAGAAATTTCGTTTTGCCATTTCTAATTAATTTATACAAAGTTATAATGAATTTATTCTGACTTGTGTAATCCGTATATCTTTAAGAATATTAGATTTCAATAATTTGTCCATTTATCTTTCAGAGTACTAACTACGTTAAAGGAAGAAACTTATGTGAGAGTATGTTAATTTCTACGTACATATATTTTAATGCATATGCCGGAAATACCTTAATCATTTTGAGAATTTTTGATGCAATCTATTTGACCTTCTGGATTATAGTATTAAGAGGAGGTTTAAATTTTGTTAGTGTAATAATCATTTGTGTAATATTTATATTGATTTAGTGATGCTGTAATGGAGTAAAGAATATACCATGCATTCTAACGAGAACTATATAGCAAATCACGCGAGGAGAAAAAAAAGTGAATTTTTAAATAAACTTTAATCGAGATTCGAGGCAACCGTAGAGCATTCTATCATTTTAAATATTACAAGTTGGTTAGTTGCAGTTTTGGCTTAGCGTTGTAGAAAATAAATGGATGAAATCGCAGAATAGGAACCATTGGGATTTGGTATCAAAAAACTCTTTTCGTCAAAGTGCGCTAAGTAACGGGTTGCGATTGTAAGTGTAGAGAATTGCAAACAGTACAAGGAACCTGGGATGCCACATGTGGTGACTATCGCTCAGTTGGCGTCATAATACATTCGCCACCCCACAACGCCTATTTAGCGATTTGGCCAATAAATGATATGTTTGTGTAAAAATTGCTTCTCAATTCTAACATTTCGATTATTATATTCACCTTATGCTCCCTATTTTTCAAAAAACTAAAGTTCTACTTCCGCCAAAGTTTCAAAGTTGCAAAATTTTCCAACTCCATTACGATTTCAACGGTGAAATGTACCCATATCCGGCCATAATCCGGTTCTAATGGGATAATAGAAATCGTCGAGTCAGAGACTAATGGCCTGATTGTTTATTAACTTTTATTGCTTCTAACTTGATTTAATGTCTATAGCTAGAATTCCTTTTTGTTCCTTTAGTTATTGTATAAAAGAATTCAGATCTTTAAAATTTTATGCCTTTACGTTAAAGATCTATTCTTTTATAAGTTCTCTCTAGGATTTGAAATTTGATGGTATTTTTGATGATATTTTCTTATGTATAATTAATAAAATTTTTGTTTTTGTACATAATAAAATTTTCTGTGTTATTGTGTAAGCGCGAAATAGTTTACACTATTGACAAATGTGGTACATGGAAAAGATAAATTGAACTTTATATGCAATCCTTTAAAAAAAATTTTTTTTTCGACAGTATAAGAACAAAATTTTTTCAAAATATTCTTACATAATGACGTAACTTATCTGAATCAGGGACTTTACTTTTCATTTTAAATTTTTTGTAGATATATAATTTGAAGCAAAGTGTTTTTTTTTTTTTTTTTTTCTATTTTGAATATATTAGTCAAAGTAAATTTTTTATCGTATCATACACACCAATTTAAAGTTACCTACATAATCTTAATGATTTAAAAAATTAATATTTAAATTATTTAGTAATTCAGTATTATTAAGATATGATTTTCATAATAAATACACATTAAAATTTCTAATAGGTTTTGAACTTTTTAAAGTTAATAACTGATTGTTTGTTGTTTCTTATCCCAATTGGTCGACAGAAACATCTAAACCAAGTCCATGAGCTCATGTGATCCCATGGAAGGAGGGAAGAGGGCATACATTATGTTGTGATGGAACATCCGACTTGGGTCCGTTTCGTTGAAGAAGAAAGGCAGGACCTTTTGGGAGGACGTTTAGTGAGAAATAATTTGCATTTGGATATAGTATGGAAGAAAATCCCGTATAACTCCCACCAAGTAGTCTGACTCACGAGGCAAGATGCTGAACATCACAAACGCCATCGAGTCTCCTCGATTTTTCGAAGCAATGTCTGCAGCAAAGACGCCAGAAAATTGGACCTCCACGCTAATTTTCACCTTCAGCAGAGCACGTTGCCACTGAGCCACGAAATCGGGCACTAATTTCTTAAGACGCTTTTGAGCTCAGTACTAAAATCGTAGTAAAAATTAAAGATATAAATTTTATGTATGTAAGTCGAGATAATTATTAGCTATATATTAACTTGGATCCCCATTTTTTTTACTTTTATATTGCAATAACAAAAACAAAATGTGGTTTTATTAATTACAATAATGTAATCTCCTAATAATGTTTCTAATATTTTTTTAACTTAAAATATTTGAACGAATTTAAACTGTTAATACAAACACAATTATTAAAACGAAACAAAAAAATATTTTTAAACTGTCAATTTTCCTTCATTGCATATAAAAAAAAACAACATATAAGGCAAATATTTCATATTATCATTATATTACTTACATGTAAGCTTTCAATGTATGTATTTTTATGTGTTTGATTAGTAAGATACATTTAACATCTAATTAAATTTTACATGCAAAATAATGATAAATTCTAATAATGTATAAAATAATTAAATAAATGAATAAATAAATAAATAAATAAGTCAATGAAATTTGGAATAGTAAGCAAATACAATAATAATTTTAATATAATGAATACGAGGAAATATATTAGAATAAAATAAAACAATATTACTAAAAATTCTATAAATATATGCTCTGAACTCTGTTACAAATAACTGTTATATAAAAGTAAGCAATTTTTTTGATACAACAGTTACTTTTAATGAGAGTTCAGGAGCTTTTTCATTTTCTTAAAATATTTCCATCTATAACTACAATTAAAATAACTTTTGGAAGATATTTATTCAAAAGAAAATATGAATATGTAATATAAAAAATATAAATATACAGTTGTTTTGAATCTGCAAATATTTTGTATGAAATTTTATTTTGAAAGCCACGATATAAGGGAAAAAAGAGAAATACTTCAGTGTGCAAATTTCTAAACAACATAATGGTAGATGAGATGATAACTGATTTTGAATGCGTTTTGTTTGCTTCAAAATTCTTGCGGTCTATAATACCACAAGTGCATGGATAGGTTGTGGCGATTTTATAGAAAATATCACTCTCCCCTTATTTGCATATTAACAGAGAGAAGCTGTCTTATATTCATTTTTTCTTTTATAAAATATGTTTCTTCTTCTAAAAACTTAAGATTTGTGTGAATGGAAATAAGAAATGTAATTTTCTTTTGTCTTATATTCGCCACAGAAAAATGAATAATGGAACAGTTTGGATTTGTACGGAAAAATATGGAGATCCCCTACAAGTACAAGGAATGTAAAAAGTACTTCTTTCGAATTGTCTGCACAAAATTTCAAATCACATGGTCTAAATATTTTAAAATAAATATTTCACCTTCGACTACGGATGACAATTATTAGAAAATAATTAAATCTTTTTGGATCCATCAGCAGTATAAATCAATATTTTTTTAAATATCTTCTTCATGATGATGACCTTAATTAAGGTCTGGACCAAGAAAGGGAAAATAGGGGCCAATGGACTTGATAATATTTTGTTTTTGCGTTTCAACTGAATGAAAAGCTCGCCAAATGTGGTTGTATTTCTTACGATTCACTTCTCTTTCAGTTACAACTCGCTGCTTGGCAAAGACTTTTTTTCGAAAAAGAATTTTTAACGCCAAACTCCAAAACGGCTCCTATTCTCTGCAAATTCTACCAGGGTCTGTATTTTTTTACTCTTTAGAACTAATTTAAATTTTAGAGATAAAAAATTTTAAATTTTTTTTCAAAAATAAAGTATTAGAATATAGGAAGTTGTTTTGACTTGAAGTTGTTTGAAACATTTCAAGAAATTTTATTTTAAAAAAATCATGGTGTAAAGAAAGAAAGGCTTATGTGCAAATTCAAAACAACAATTGTAAGATGACATAACTGATTTGAATATGTTTTTTTTGTTTCAAAATTCTTGCAGTCTACAATAGCATATGTATGGATAGGTTGAGGTAATTTTTATAGAAAATATCACGCTCTAACCTTATTTGCATATCAAACCGGAAGCTTTATTATATATATTTTTCTTTTATAAAAAATATATTTTGTTTCTTTAAATAACTTAAGATTTGCGGTAAAAAAATGCAAATGAGTACTAAGTTTTCTTTTGTCTTATATTCACCACAAGAAAAATGAATAATGGAACAGTTTGGATTTGTACGGAAGAAAATATTGAGATCCATCCATACAAAGCACAAGAATGTAAAAAACACTTCTTCCTCGAATTGTCTGCTACAAGAAATAATTCTAAACATTTGTCTAAATATTTTTCAAAATGAATATTTTTACCTTTATCTATGAATGACAATTATTAGATAGCTTTTCAGTTTTCGGTAGAAAAACCAGCACTGTTGCATACTCGTCACAAAAATTTATACCAATGAGCAATGAAGACAAAATGCCGGCGAAGACAAACACCAATGAAAGACAAAATGCCTTTATTATTGAAAACAACTATATAATCTTTGAAATATAATATTTTATCTTCGACTATGAATGACAATTATTTCATAGCTGTTCTGTTTTTCGGTAGAAAATTACACTGTTCGTAATTGAAAACTTGCAATACCAATAATAGAAACAAGAGCTGTTATTGTGAAAGAGCTATGTTTAATTAATGCATTGTGTTCCAACAAGAGCCTTAAAAATAGAACATTTACTATCTTAATTTTTGGTCACTAAATTCACTAATCTTTTAACTGGTGTGGTATTTCGAAAATTTCGAAAATTATAACTGCTTATTGCATTACAATAATTAAACTTAAATCTTATTTACTTGCTTTCATCTAGTGGAGTTAATATAATCTTTACATATATATATATATATATATGAAAAAAGGTTTCTCTGTATTAATGCATATCATCATATCACATATGCAGTGTTAATCGGCTTTGATAACATTTTGAAAGGCATTTACTTTGATTGGGCCAAATGATGGAGATCATGTTTTTATACGATCCCCTTTTGTTATCAGTGGAAGTTGCACACCAGATGGTGCCTTCCAGTATATCAACTTCTATATCATTTCGACCAACTTCGCCAATTTATCTCGTTTAGAAATTTTGCTGGAAATAAAATGCCATACATTGAAGTTTTATGTGGAGTGACTTTCTCTCTCTACCTTAGGTAGTTTCCTCAAGGTTTGCATAAGGTACATAAATAATTATTTAGGAATAATTTCTTTCTTTCACACTTTTCTGATGATAATCTGCATCTTTTACTGATATTTTTTTACAATAAAATCTATTAAACACAGAAAATAATTATTCTCTGTAGTAGTGTAAAAGCCAGGGACAGTATCTTATCACGGTATATTATTATATAATTATGGAATGGCTAATATGTGCGTGAGATGCGTTTGATAGATTATATGTTCTGTAATCAATACCACCGTGAATAGTGATAACGTGCATATTTTGTGAGACATGCAATGCGCCATATCTAACGAGACACAATTTTATCTTATTAATCAACATTAGAACACATTGTGTTCTAATGCTATCTGGAGATATCTGAGATGAAGCCTCCATGTTCCAATTCACTAATCGTCTTTACATGATGGTACTCACACTAATCGCCTTTTGCGTTATAGACGAAGTGTGCTGAATTGGAGTGTAATAAACGAGACGCTGCTAATTAAGTCTGTTCGACTGACTCGCCAAGCGCTCAACTCAGAGAACAAGATATATTTGGAAGAATATTAGATGTGTAATGCACTGTGTGACCATAGTTTTCATATTCATAGTTTACTACAGTATCAGCTATATACACTCACAGCCAAAACATTATGTATCTCACTACATTTTTGCAAAGAACTCGCCTGGATGACGTGGGAAGGCACGTGATCAGGGGGAAGTGGTATTTAACTGT
>BPLR01015643.1:0-18584 GCA_021605095.1 Caerostris extrusa | reverse complement strand
ATTATTGAATTTTTCTTAAATTTGTTAGAGCCATCAATTCATCCAGTATTATTTTGGTTGTCATAAATGCCCTTGCACTATAAATTTTGAACTGTTTTGTTATTCTTTATTTTAAGATTGAAATTTTCCTTCTTGTATTGACTTATTGATAAATATGATACACAGTAATTATTGTAAGAAAATGGACAAGTAAATGCACATTAATATGCTGTGGAGTATTGATATAAGAAATTATGAGTTATTAAATGTATGCAAGTATATAATTGATGTAGTCAGAAGTGGAAACTTGTTTTTTTTAAAGAACCAGAAGTTTAATTTTATTGTTATTTTAATTTCGTTTCAAGTTATATCTTATTGAATTAAAGATTTTTTATTCAACATCCAAGATTAAAAAAAAAAATAGTCCTTCCTTTTATAAAATTTCTGATTATGAAAAACTAAAAATTTTCAAAGCTCATGAATATGAAATGTTGTCTTGTAAGGAAAATTATGGGTTTTAAATGTGTGTAAACATAGAATGATTGCAGAATGCATTGTGTAGATAGGACTGCAAGCTTTTTTTAAAAAGTAGTTGCAAGTTGTGTTTCTAAATGTTTCATAACTGCGTCATTCTTATGGATGAAATGCATTTTTAACTCTTAACAACATGATGTACTACTCATTATAGAATCTTTCTCTTAAATTTGTTAGAGCCATCAATTCATCCAGTATTATTTTGGTTGTCATAAATGCCCTTTTGCACTATAAATTTTGAACTGTTTTGTTATTCTTTATTTTAAGATTGAAATTTTCCTTCTTGTATTGACTTATTGATAAATATGATACACAGTAATTATTGTAAGAAAAATGGACAAGTAAATGCACATTAATATGCTGTGGAGTATTGATATAAGAAATTATGAGTTATTAAATGTATGCAAGTATATAATTGTTGTAGTCAGAAGTGGAAACTTGTTTTTTTTTAAGAACTGAAGTTTAATTTTATTGTTATTTTAATTTAGTTTCAAGTTATATCTTATTGAATTAAAGATTTTTATTCAACATCCAAGATTAAAAAAATAGTCCTTCCTTTTATAAAATTTCTGATTATGAAAAACTAAAAATTTTCAAAGCTCATGAATATGAAATGTTGTCTTGTAAGGAAAATTATGGGTTTTAAATGTGTGTAAACATAGAATGATTGCAGAATGCATTGTGTAGATAGGACTGTAAGCTTTTTTTTAAAAGTAGTTGCAAGTTGTGTTTCTAAATGTTTCATAACTGCGTCATTCTTATGGATGAAATGCATTTTTAACTCTTAACAACATGATGTACTACTCATTATTGAATCTTTCTCTTAAATTTGTTAGAGCCATCAATTCATCCAGTATTATTTTGGTTGTCATAAATGCCCTTGCACTATAAATTTTGAACTGTTTTGTTATCCTTTATTTTAAGATTGAAATTTTCCTTCTTGTATTGACTTATTGATAAATATGATACATAGTAATTATTGTAAGAAAAATGGACAAGTAAATGCACATTAATATGCTGTGGAGTATTGATATAAGAAATTATGAGTTATTAAATGTATGCAAGTATATAATTGTTGTAGTCAGAAGTGGAAACTTGTTTTTTTTTTTAAAGAACCAGAAGTTTAATTTTATTGTTATTTTAATTTAGTTTCAAGTTATATCTTATTGAATTAAAGATTTTTATTCAACATCCAAGATTAAAAAAATAGTCCTTCCTTTTATAAAATTTCTGATTATGAAAAACTAAAAAAATTTTCAAAGCTCATGAATATGAAATGTTGTCTTGTAAGGAAAATTATGGGTTTTAAATGTGTGTAAACATAGAATGATTGCAGAATGCATTGTGTAGATAGGACTGTAAGCTTTTTTAAAAAGTAGTTGCAAGTTGTGTTTCTAAATGTTTCATAACTGCGTCATTCTTATGGATGAAATGCATTTTTAACTCTTAACAACATGATGTACTACTCATTATTGAATCTTTCTCTTAAATTTGTTAGAGCCATCAATTCATCCAGTATTATTTTTTGGTTGTCATAAATGCCCTTGCACTATAAATTTTGAACTGTTTTGTTATTCTTTATTTTAAGATTGAAATTTTCCTTCTTGTATTGACTTATTGATAAATATGATACACAGTAATTATTGTAAGAAAAATGGACAAGTAAATGCACATTAATATGCTGTGGAGTATTGATATAAGAAATTATGAGTTATTAAATGTATGCAAGTATATAATTGTTGTAGTCAGAAGTGGAAACTTGTTTTTTTAAAGAACTGGAAGTTTAATTTTATTGTTATTTTAATTTAGTTTCAAGTTATATCTTATTGAATTAAAGATTTTTTATTCAACATCCAAGATTAAAAAAAAAAAAGTCCTTCCTTTTATAAAATTTCTGATTATGAAAAACTAAAAATTTTCAAAGCTCATGAATATGAAATGTTGTCTTGTAAGGAAAATTATGGGTTTTAAATGTGTGTAAACATAGAATGATTGCAGAATGCATTGTGTAGATAGGACTGCAAGCTTTTTTTTTAAAAAGTAGTTGCAAGTTGTGTTTCTAAATGTTTCATAACTGCGTCATTCTTATGGATGAAATGCATTTTTAACTCTTAACAACATGATGTACTACTCATTATTAAATCTTTCTCTTAAATTTGTTAGAGCCATCAATTCATCCAGTATTATTTTGGTTGTCATAAATGCCCTTGCACTATAAATTTTGAACTGTTTTGTTATTCTTTATTTTAAGATTGAAATTTTCCTTCTTGTATTGACTTATTGATAAATATGATACACAGTAATTATTGTAAGAAAAATGGACAAGTAAATGCACATTAATATGCTGTGGAGTATTGATATAAGAAATTATGAGTTATTAAATGTATGCAAGTATATAATTGTTGTAGTCAGAAGTGGAAACTTGTTTTTTTTTTAAAGAACTGGAAGTTTAATTTTATTGTTATTTTAATTTAGTTTCAAGTTATATCTTATTGAATTAAAGATTTTTATTCAACATCCAAGATTAAAAAAAATAGTCCTTCCTTTTATAAAATTTCTGATTATGAAAAACTAAAAATTTTCAAAGCTCATGAATATGAAATGTTGTCTTGTAAGGAAAATTATGGGTTTTAAATGTGTGTAAACATAGAATGATTGCAGAATGCATTGTGTAGATAGGACTGCAAGCTTTTTTTTTTCAAAAAGTAGTTGCAAGTTGTGTTTCTAAATGTTTCATAACTGCGTCATTCTTATGGATGAAATGCATTTTTAACTCTTAACAACATGATGTACTACTCATTATTAATCTTTCTCTTAAATTTGTTAGAGCCATCAATTCATCCAGTATTATTTTGGTTGTCATAAATGCCCTTGCACTATAAATTTTGAACTGTTTTGTTATCCTTTATTTTAAGATTGAAATTTTCCTTCTTGTATTGACTTATTGATAAATATGATACACAGTAATTATTGTAAGAAAAATGGACAAGTAAATGCACATTAATATGCTGTGGAGTATTGATATAAGAAATTATGAGTTATTAAATGTATGCAAGTATATAATTGTTGTAGTCACAAGTGGAAACTTGTTTTTTTTAAAGAACCAGAAGTTTAATTTTATTGTTATTTTAATTTAGTTTCAAGTTATATCTTATTGAATTAAAGATTTTTTATTCAACATCCAAGATTAAAAAATAGTCCTTCCTTTTATAAAATTTCTGATTATGAAAAACTAAAAATTTTCAAAGCTCATGAATATGAAATGTTGTCTTGTAAGGAAAATTATGGGTTTTAAATGTGTGTAAACATAGAATGATTGCAGAATGCATTGTGTAGATAGGACTGCAAGCTTTTTTTTTAAAAAGTAGTTGCAAGTTGTGTTTCTAAATGTTTCATAACTGCGTCATTCTTATGGATGAAATGCATTTTTTAACTCTTAACAACATGATGTACTACTCATTATTAAATCTTTCTCTTAAATTTGTTAGAGCCATCAATTCATCCAGTATTATTTTGGTTGTCATAAATGCCCTTGCACTATAAATTTTGAACTGTTTTGTTATTCTTTATTTTAAGATTGAAATTTTCCTTCTTGTATTGACTTATTGATAAATATGATACACAGTAATTATTGTAAGAAAAATGGACAAGTAAATGCACATTAATATGCTGTGGAGTATTGATATAAGAAATTATGAGTTATTAAATGTATGCAAGTATATAATTGTTGTAGTCAGAAGTGGAAACTTGTTTTTTTTAAAGAACTGGAAGTTTAATTTATTGTTATTTTAATTTAGTTTCAAGTTATATCTTATTGAATTAAAGATTTTTTATTAAAAATCCAAGATAAAAAAATAGTCCTTCCTTTTATAAAATTTCTGATTATGAAAAACTAAAAATTTTCAAAGCTCATGAATATGAAATGTTGTCTTGTAAGGAAAATTATGGGTTTTAAATGTCTGTAAACATAGAATGATTGCAGAATGCATTGTGTAGATAGGACTGCAAGCTTTTTTTAAAAAGTAGTTGCAAGTTGTGTTTCTCAATGTTTCATAACTGCGTCATTCTTATGGATGAAATGCATTTTTAACTCTTAACAACATGATGTACTATTCTTCATTAATTGGTTCTACTAATAACACGAGAAGGACACACGGGAGATAAGCATGAGACTTGGTCCACAAGTTCATCAATTGTTTCAACCAATACCACATCAAGCTGTACATAAGCGAGAACTCGACCCGCCCCCTGGGGGGGCATACGAAAAGTGAGAGCAGAGTCACAACAGCAACCCCGAGCATCCATACCAAAAAACCCGGAACTAACCCATGGCAAAGTCTCAGCTATGCGGCCCAATGCTGTACTAGCAAAGCAGGACCTGACCAAATGCCGTTTATTAAAAGTTTTTTTACATAGTATATACATTTCATTCACAGTTGAAATACAAATGGATAGTACTGTGAGAATTTTGGGTTTCCTTTTACATATTAGAAAAGTAAACAAAAATAGAAGTAGTTAGAGATTAATGGAATAAATAAAACAATGTAAATAGAAAGAGGTTACACAAGAATGAAAATAAGGGTATCTGAAAAGGAATGCGGAAAAAGAAAACTATTAGTCCATTGTCTCTAGTATGTTTTCCAGTTTCTTTTTCATGATTTGTCCTATTCAATCCTGACCTGTTTATTAGTCAGGAGTTGGAAGAGATACTTGTCCTTAAAGTTATTAGGGAAGTATTTTCCTCTAATTTCCTTCCACAGTTCACATTTAAAAATTATAAGATCTGTCTTCCACTTCTTTTCCACAGTTGCAGACTGACTGGAGCTGAAGGATTTATGTTGATAGATGGCAATAGCTCCATGTCCAGTAATTATTTGGTTGATGAAGTAATTACCATGCTACCTGTTTAAGTTCACTTTTGGGCATAACATATGGACTGCTCTTCCTTTTACAGAAGTGGTCCATTGTTGTTGCCAGGCTATTTTGATGGCGTTGTGGGCAGCTTTTTTGATGGATTTGAATGTAGAATTAAGGTGGAAATCTATGTCCTCTTTGAGAGGTGCTTGTTTGGCATAAGAGTCTGCCAGCTCGTTTCCTGCAACTCCAACATGCGCCTTGGTCTAAATGAGGTCAAATTTTTGTAATTGAGCATTTTAGAAGTTGTTTAAAGTGTTGTATTGGTAGATAGTCATTATTGGGGTTGTTTAAGACTTGCAAGACCGACCTGGAGTCTGAGATAATTTTGGCATAAGAAAATGGTTAGAAGTAGCATATACAATTGCCGTTTTAATGGCTTTCAGTTCCGCCATGAAGACGGACGCTTCTTCACTACGACGTCGGGTTTCATGATGTTGTTCTGTATTGTTGAACACACTCACTATGGTACATCCCATCCTTCCATTCATTTTCGAGCCAACTGTGTACATGTAGCAACCTTCTTTCCGTTGTTTCATGTACCTCCATTCAAACTTGGATTTGTTCCATGGAGGTTCAAACTTGGGTCTTTCTTCAAGTTTTTCGAACTTAAAGAGCTGGTGGTCAATTTCGATGTGTTGCCGCAAATACCGCAGATGGTAAAGCCTGATTAGAAATCGAAGGGTTAATGTGATTCAGAACAGAAGCTATTCAAATTCAATAGCTTCTGTAGAGACTGTTCTATAAGATTTCGTTATGTTGAGCAGTCCTATTCTTTGAAAGCTATTCAATTATTGATTTTTGTTTGGCCAAATCTCATAGCCGTAGAAGATGATTTTTTTTTTTTAAGTACCTTTTTATAGATTTCTTTTTTCACCATGGGAGTGAGGCCCCAGAACACCCTCGTATTAATTTTATGCATAATTTTTGTAATTTTATTAGTAACATAGTCCATATGTTTTGTCCAGTTAAGTTGTTAATCAATAATAATTCCCAGGTATTTAATTTCATTTTTGTATTTTATTTTGAAGTTTCGCATTCGAATGGTTGGGATGTGTGTGTAGTTTTTGAGACTATTGTAAGAAGATTTTTGTTGCAATTGATATTAAGGCCATTTTCATTGATCCGATTGGTGATTTTATCCAGGGGGCCGGAGCATTTGGTTGAGAAGAGGTAAGTTGCCGGTGCTTTGATCATCAGGATGATGTCATCGGCAAAAGCTTGTATGTGGGCATCCTGTCCTAGGTCCAGCTCCAAGATGTCATTCATGAAGATATTCCATAATATTGGACCCAGGCAGGATCCCTGAGGAATGCCTTTGTTGTATGTCTGCTCTACATCTCCCAGAGATACTTTCCTGTCCTCAAGGAAACTATAGAGCATTCTTTTCAAGTATTCTGGAATACGTAGCTGCTACATTTTCCAGTTTCCTCTTCTTTGCAGGATATTGTCTCTGTTTTCCTAAATTTTTGTAGGTGCATTTTTAGTAGCTACAGGAGGTAATTCATGTTTATGAATAGCCAAAGATGTTATAAATCATTTATTTAAAGATGTTAGCAAATCTTTCATAAATTCCTTGCATTGCACTTCAGATGTAAACGATTTAATTGTTGGGATTGCCTCTAAAAAGTGAAGTAATTGCCTTTCCTTTCAGATTTTCTATATTTTTCACTATATTGTTCTTTTCTAAGTTCTTTAAATAAAATAACTTCGTTTTTCCTTATATTGATGGTTAAATTACTATCTTCAATTTGATTTATTTTTTTCTTTATTGCCGAAACTATTTTTCACGCATACAATATGAGTATGTTTACACATATATTTTATGCGTGAATCTGCACAACTACATCGAAATTGATGCAAGCAAATTTGACAGGTGTCGCACAATAAATTACAGGAATGTCCAGAATTAGTATCCATTTTTTTACAGTATACATATCAGCTAGAGATGTAAAGGAGGAAACAAGCCACTCATTCTCATTTGTTTTATAAATGTTAATATTATCTTGGGTTATTTTATGTTTATTTCTGATAAGAGAAATCTTTTTGTTAATTTTCCTCTTTGTAATGAAGATATTCTATTCATAATTTTCACTTGCAAAGATTTCATTAAGCCGTGTATGGCCTTGTCCAAACGACCACCACATTTTCCTTTCAAATCACTATTGTATTTCAAATCTTTGTACCTTCTATTGTCATATTAGTATTAATGTTTGAGTTTTGTCTAAAGCATGCAGCCAATTGATGGGGCCGATTTTGGTAATGTGTCATAAAATGTTGTGCAAAAGTCAAAGTTTCTGGATCCTCTAACCATTGCGACACCCGTAGCGTTAACAACTTATTAAACGTAAATGCATCAAGTCACTTGATGAAGAATCCAGTGATGCTAAAATGCTGACTCTTTTTTTTGAGGGTTTCGTATTTTCAATTCATTTTTTCCCCAAGCTAAATTGTGCTGGTGGGAAAATGCTTTTCCAGATGTTATAATATGCCAATTGATACAATTTCATTCCCGTATAGCTTTAAGATTTCTTCTTGCGGTTCATTCATAAAACATAATATGAAATCATCAATATCTAGGTGAGGAAAACTTTTAGACACTTCTCCTGGTAACTTATATAATAAAATTGGATTATAATCTTTCATTTCTAACGACTGTCATGTTGACTCCATATGATTTTGCAATATTTCTCAAGTCTTATGCTTTAGTGGCAGCAAGACGCCTCATTGGAGAAACGGTATTTGTAATTCTGCTTAATACATTGTAATTTGTAATTCTGCTTACCAGCATGCAATTGCCCAGCAATTTCTGTCTTCTCAGACTTTGTGAGTTTCTACCTCGCAAGAATGTCCAATATGAGTAGATACAAATGATACGTCTACTGTTCCATTGTCAAAAAAGTTGCGCGCATGCTTGCTGGACAATTGAAGCCTATTTTATTGAAACCACCTTCAATTATTACTTAATCTTATTATTATTATTTATTTTGGTCCACAACATTGTGAAGTAATCTACTGGAATGTCATGTTTTTAATGCAAAAGATCTGAAATTAATTCAAATTTACATAAAAGGAAATTATTTTAATGAACTTCCAGTTAACTCATTAAAAATTCTACAGGAAAAGCTATCAAATTTACATTGATAAGAGTTTTGAGTTTAAAAATAAAATATATTTCAGTAACTTTAGTACCAAAATAGACATCATTCTGTTATATATAAAATGCATTCAAGTCAATTGTAAAATTGAATAAACATCTAATTTAATGTTTAATAATTCTAATTTAAGAAATGTATACTTAAAATTAGGCTCAAAATTATTTTATTGTAAAAGAGTCACCTCTTTATACGAAAGAGCAACATTTCTTCCATTTTCTATCAATTATTGTTATTTAAATATATGAATTATTTGCATTAATAAAGATAAAACAAGATTTTTACTCTTCATACAATATGATTTGATAATTTACTTTATTTATGAAGATGTTCAACATTGATACACTGAATTTTCCTATTGTACCCTTTTTTTTTTTTTTTTTTCGTAATCAACTGGCCAAAATGGATGCATTATCATAATTTCTGTATTTGGCAACTCTCCATTTTTATAATTGAATTTTATTTTTATCTACATATATTGAAAGATTTTTATTTGAGTACAGCAGAATGTGAAACAAATTCTCTGATTTTAAAAAATAGCTATAAAAATAAGTAAAAGTTAATCATTTGACTGATGGATCCATGTTTTTAAGAAGTACTACTATGCATCTTTTTATCAAAAATTTAAAAAAATTAAATTATTAGTAGTAATGGAATACATTTTAAAGAAAGAAGCCTTGTATAGAACCTACCATTCAAATAGACATATAAATAACATATATCACATACTAGGAAATATAGGTTTAATACAATTTTTTTTTAACAAATGACATACATTCTCAAAACTAGTTAAATATTTTAAAAAAAAAACTGTTTTGTGCAATAAATTACAAAAATTAGTATGCAGAAGTATAAAAATAGTAAATATAACATTAGATAACCATAAAATAAGTGTTTTAAAATTTCCTTACAAATGCATTTAGAATAAATTTTTACACTTTAAATCTTGAAAAGAAAATGTATACACATATAAAAAATATGTACAAATATTATAAAGTAATAGAATAACGACAACTGCATCAAAAATAAATAAATAAAATAATGTTTTTCACATTTCTTAAAGAACGTGATCTACCATTATCTATTTGTGGATGTGTAAAAAGAAATTATTAAATGAATGCATGCAAAACCTTGAGAAAACAAATACCGCACACTTCACAAATATAGGGTTTTTCTTTTGTATGAGTAAGGTAATGTCCTTTTAGAAGATTGTTTTGAGAAAAGCCTTTACCACACATTTCGCAAATGAAAGGTTTCTCGTCTGTATGAATACGACGATGAATTTTAAAATTACCTTTCTGTGAAAAGCCTTTACCGCATATTTTACAAAAATAAGTTATTTCCTTCTTGAGAATTTGATGGTGTACCTTTAAGTCATGTTTGAGGGCTAAAGCTTTACGAGACACATTGCCTGTATGACATTTTTTTCCAATGTGAATGAGAGAATGCTTGATAAGAAGACACGATGTGGAAAATACTTCACCACAAACTTTACACTCTTCCATGTTTGTTTATAAAGACCTTAAATTTCAAGATTTTTCAATCTGAAAGAAAAAATATCACTTGAGTAATTTAAAAAAACATAAGATATCAATTTAAAAAAATTAATATTTTATCACAATGACAAAAAAATCGCTTTTATCCTTCAATAATTTTAAATGAAATATTTACTAATATTATTTATTAATAAGGAAATAAAATTTATAGACCTTCATTCACTTCAAGTCTTAATTCCTTTTACATAAGTAGCAAAAATGTATGTTGAGAATGAATTAGATATTTGTTAAAATAGTATTGAGAATTTTTTTTTCCTGCGAAAGGTGAGTCATACAATGTGTTGCATCTCAACATATAACAGGTTTCAGCTAATTTTAGTACAGCAGAATTTTAAGAAAAACAAAACAATTTTCAAAGAAAAAACACAAATACAGTAGAACCTCTGTATTTTTTGTACATGAATATTTAGCAATGCCAGAGAATATCTAACCCATATCATCCAGAAGAATGAAAGGATTTGTGCAAGAGACTCTCATGAGCAAAGGGTTTCAGGAAACAGAAGTGAGAAGTCTAAGAAGACGACCACAACTTGCAACCATTCACCAATATCATGTTACTTTACTTTTTCACATTTCATAGGATGTCGTGACAACCATAAAGGGCTGCACGTGTCTCCGTCTATGTGTACACACACCATATATACACCATACATACACCACACTTAAATACTAAGCATATAAACATACAATTACATACAAATACAAATCAAATACATAATTAAAATAAAATTACATGAAATACCATGAATGAAAATGAACAGATGAAAAGAAGCAAAATACAAAACAACTTACTCATCAGCCTGGTCAACAGGCTGAGAGGAGAGTGTAAAGTCACCTTCGGAAAATTGTCGTGTGTCCAGTGAGGTGCTCAATATAAATGTCCCTGGACCACTTAATTGTGTCACTGACGCAAAGTTTCCTAAACGGGTTTAGATATGATTTGGAGCAAAACTTACGCATGAAGGCATCATTTGGTGGATTCCATGTGCCAAGAGCACCGACCACAAAGGGGATAATGGTAGCCTTAATCCCTTGATTCATAAGCACTTCAAGGACTGGCTGGTATTTATCCACTTTCCGTTGATGTGCAGCTTGAAGGGCAGTGCACCTATTTTCGAATGGTACTGTAACATCCACCAAATAATAATTTTGCTGATGCTTGAGGAACAGGTCAGGTCGTAGACCAGATCCCGAGATATCCTGGTTTTCTCCAAGAACCTCACACTTTGGAGAGACAGCATTCTTGATGCGAGCAACAATGGAATTGTGGCGCAATTGCCATGCCCGTGATGCTCTCTTGCAATGATTCAGAACATGAGGGAGAGTTTCATCCGCTGCAGGACACCGGCGACACCTTCTATCGTTCCCAGTCTTCCATTGTTGCGCACCATTCAGAGGCACAAGGTTGAGGCGTGCTTTATGTATGAATCGCCAATCGGCGAACCTTGTAAATTTGGCATCCGTAATGAAGTGCGAGCTGGAGGGTGAAAGGGCTACGCACTCCATCACCTTGCCTTGGTTTTTCTTGGCAATGAGATCTTGGGACCTCTGTGACCGTAACCTGTCCCTGATTGAGTGTAAAATCCTTTTCCTGCTATTAGGGCGCAGGGTGAGATCCTGGAATAGGAGGCGTGGCACTCCATCCTGAAATTCCCATGTCACACCTAACCGTCTCGACGCAGACCTGGCAACTGTCCAAATATTTGAGATGTGATTAGTAGTTGTGGAGAAATCATCATCAAGAGATCCGGAAAGGTAATCTTCAATGTCACTGTCATTAGCAGTACGTCGGATTCTCTTTGAAACAGTATGGGCTAACGAGGAGAGAGCTTCATGTGACACAATGTCATCAGATGAGGTAAGAAGTTTGAATGCTGTGTCAATGAGGTTGAGCTCTGACTCCTCAGCTGCGATTGGTAGTCCAATACACCCTTGCTTCCGATTACCAAAGAGGTATTCGTTAGAGGCCCCGTCAGGCAAGTTAAGGGTTGCCTTGACTTCTTTCTTTAGCATCCTGTCAACCCTCTCCCAATCGGTCTTCTTGAACTGACCAGTTCTCATTGGGAATTGGAAGGCAGGATAAAGGAAGGTTTTCAGCGCATCAATACGCTACCATGGGGCAAGAGACGATGTAGAGAGTTTCAATCCAATCTCAGCCAGATCGTTCAGGGACCGATAATTGGGGCATGGGTTAAACCCGATTGGCTTGCCCAAGAATTTGTGAAATTCATTCTCGGCAAGGGATGAAATTGGTACATTGTCAATGGAGAAAACAGTACTCCTGGTGCCAACAGGGGTGACCCCTGATAAATGTAATGTTATTGACTTGTAAGGGTTTAGGCGAAGTCCAATCGAGGAAAGCATAGTGTGAACTGTGTTGATAGATTCTTGGAGTAAATTTGGGCTGTCTTCCAGCAGGGCAATGTCATCCGCAAATGCAAGCACATTGTGTATGTTAGATGAAGTCTTAATTCGTCGGAGGATCGGATCGATACAAAGGTTAAAAAGGAGGCCACTGAGTGGACAACCTTGTTTGATCCCTGCTCCGATGCGGATTGAGTCCGACAACCCTTCGGACGAGAGCAACTTTGTATGACAGTCCTCATACACAAAGTTCACCAAATTCCGAAGAGTATCACCAGCCTGGGCAGCACGAAGAGCATCATCAATTGCCTGATGTGGGACGGCACCAAAAGCATTGGTGACATCAAGCCACGCAAGATAGAGGTCACGTCGCATGGTGCGTGCATCCTCAAACCGCTTATGTAAAAGAAAGTTGTGTTCAAGGACACCATCATGGGGCATGAAGCCTTTTTGAGCTGACGATAAAACATTACCTCAGCAACCACTCTTTAAAGCGCTTAGCAACACATTTCATAAATAGTTTGTAAACTGTGTTGGACAGCGCAATAGGCCGCCAATTCTGTGGAAGGTCGGGATCACGATCTTTAGGTAGAATTGTGGTGGATTCCTTCCATTGGTGTGGTACCATCTGGTGGTGTAGACAGACGTTGAATATCCTTGTTAGTACTTGCGCACTTGGATCTAACGTTCGCCAGTGGTGGTAGGTAAGCCTATCAGGCCCTGGCGCAGTATTCTCTGAAGATCTCAAAGCGCGTGCAACCTCAGATGGGGAAAGTTCATGCTCAATCACT
Organism: Caerostris extrusa; assembly: GCA_021605095.1. Taxonomy (NCBI): domain Eukaryota; kingdom Metazoa; phylum Arthropoda; class Arachnida; order Araneae; family Araneidae; genus Caerostris; species Caerostris extrusa. The sequence goes on along the minus strand of BPLR01015643.1, from coordinate 5,291 downwards.
TCAACCCTACTGTCCTCAGACTGGTGGTAGATGGTAGAATATTGTCCTGCACCTTGCCAAACAGTAGTGAAATGTTGAGTGAGTGTGTGAAGGGGGACTTTACAACGTTCACTATTAGTGCCGATAATCTCCCGGACCGCTCGTCGTCTGTTCCGACGGTAAAGTTTCTGACAGGTTTCCGGGTCTTGGATGTCAGGACCGTTGAAAGACCTTGTAGAAGGAACAGGCTCAGGGATGGACAAAAAACTCTTGCCTTCGGCGATAATCTGAGAACTGATGTCTGTCAGAAGTCGGAAAGAGTCATCCGAGGGGTCAGAAGATAGGATGTTATCAAGTGGCTCAATGTAGTGATCTAGGGGACCCTTATCCTCATCAACAGTAGCATCTTCCAAGACGGAGACAGAAGAATCCTGGACTGGGTGGGCAAGAGACTGGTCGGCGTCAACTTGCAAATCACTCCCAGAAGGGGAGCCAGCTGACGGTGGCCTCCTGTTTTTCCTACGTCTTCTTCGCCGTGATGATGGAATTAAGAGAGGGGTGGCCATCTGCAGAGCCGAAGCCTTTTTGTGCGCTGAGAGATGATTTCGAAGTCCTTGCGACGAAGAAAAACAATCCGTGCATTCAGTGCACTGGTGCGGAAGAGCAGTTGGTTTCGCCAAGAGTGGTACATTTGCGAAGCATGGGTGCTCAGATGGCTTTGAAAGAATGTAGAGATTGCAGATAGAGCAAAGATGACGTGTAGAAAGGATTCGTAAGTCATGCTTAAATTTAAGATGTTTGATGATGGATCCCTTAATAGAGAACCACTCTTTCCCCGTAAAAGAGTCAGAGCAGTCAGGGCAACGAACGGCTCCAACGAAGGGAAGCGTCAGGATCAAATTAGAAGCGTCACGGACAGCTTGCACAGCAGAAGCATCCGATTGTCCAACATCAGAATCTGTCACAACGGTGGGTGAAGAGGCACCAGTTTGCATCACTTGAGGTGGGCTGTGCGACAATGGTGCTGCTGGCTTACTTCCATCCTGTCTGCCCATCGAATGTTTATGAACTCGAAAGAGATGGTACCGCAGTGCTTTCTTGTTGGGAAAGCCATCCCTCTCGCAGTATTCACAAGAGAGAGTGGGCCCCCTTACTGTTTCAGAGCATGGCGGTGCTGGGGAAGTATTCATGCGTGACGAAGAAGTGGACCGCAGTTTGGTGGTGGAGGCGGCTTTGGAACGCTGCAGTCGAGGATTAGTATGGGGGGGGGGGGCTTGGGCAACACAAAGTCATCAAATTCAAAAGAAGGTGCATTGTTGACCAGCCCGTGAAGTTTATGAAACTGTTCCTCGAGAACATGTACCACCATATGATCATCCCTGCTTTTTAAACTCCGAAACACAAAGTCACACTGATTGCAGGGGAGCTGCTTCCTATTTCTGGAAACAGGTTTCGCCGGCAAAAGAACCACATGTGAGTTTTTATCTGGGTCCTTTTCAAATGTGATGCGCTTTCTACTCGTTTTAGCAGGAGGTGGATCAGCAGTGGGCGCAATCTGACCAGGACCACCACGGGCCCGAGAAGGCTGAGTAATACGAGGCCGTCGAGGGGTTGTGGAAGCAGCAGGCTGTTCACGTAAAAGCTTTCCAGCCCCTATCTGTCTAGGAGAAATGGCAGGTTTTGCAGCAACTGACGCCCATGTTTTCACCGGTGATAACCTGGTGAAGGGAGCACACGGAGGAGGACCAGTTGAAACACCCAAAGCGAGAAGTTCCGGTGGAGGTAGCGAAGGTGGAAGGGACACATCGCATGGAGGAGACGACCGATCTGAGGTTTCAGGTCGTACGTTATGTACAGCAAACAAATGGTTTTCATGACCTCTCGCAGAAAAGAAGCGTTTCTTACATGGACGGCATGTGAGCTTGACCAAGTCAAACCTCAGGTTGGAATTGGGATCAGGGAAGAGGTCCCGAATTTCCAACTCAGAGGGAAAAAGGTCAACAGTTTCCACTGTAGGATCATTATGAGGTTCAGACGACGCAGTAGCCATGGAATCAAAATCACAACACTGAACTTGAAGGTCAGCAGCAACTGGTGTGCCACATGAGGGACGAGAATGAGAGGGAGAGTTCTCACTCCTCTTGTCTTCAAAGAAAGTACGTGGCATGGCTAGAGGCGATGACTCGTCGTAAATGATGCCCGAGGGTGGAGTAATGAAGGTAGTGTTGTTGTGAGTTGCACTATCTTAAAAGAATGTGCAGGGTAAGGCAGGAGGAGAGGACGCATCGTAAATGAGGCCACACGGTGAATTGTCCTGTGATACGCGGAGGAGCATGTCACTCACGGTGTCAATGACGTCATTTTAAAGAATTGCACTCTCAACCAGCTGGGACACATTACTAAAATCACAAGGTATGGGAGAAGAATCAATCTCACTTTGAACACTAAAAATCTCCCGGTTTGCTAACTGTCGGCGAGTTCTGTGACAGACGGGAGAGAAGGAGCTATTGAGGCAGGCTTCAAAGTTGTCCAAAGCCTTTGTTCTGGAGCACACAACAGGAGAAACATTTGGAGGCACACATGAAACTGCACTAACAAGCTCACTCACAGTGTTAATGACATCTTGGTCATGACCAGCACTAGTAAAATGTTTTATTTTAGACTGTTGTCTTGTGCGATGGCCAATAGGGGAATGAGCACTGTCAGGGGATGCCGCAAAGTTTGACAAAGCCTGAACAGGCTCCACAGAAGAAGTAGGACCAGAAGGGTCAGACATAGTAAAAAGACTTGTACTATAATCACAATAATAAACACTCAACTGACAAGACATTACCTGGTATGTATACTCAATCAACACCTCAAAAAATAAGTTGGGAAACTGTCAGCAGACACAATAGGAAAGTAAATTGATTAACAATGCAAAAGGTAGGGGCAATCACACCAAGTGAAACATGAAACATGAAGAAAAATCTGTTCTAAATATGTACAAAATGATGATGTGACTAACTAAATCAGAGGAAGACGGGAAGGACGGCCAATTGGGCAGGTAATGAACACATAAATACACTTAGAATATATATACACAAATAGACCTTAAACCCAAATACAGGACCTGAAACAAGCCCGCCAACCCCCAACATAAAATACAATTGCCCCAACCAGGTAAATAATTAAGAGTTCAAATTAAAAGAGTATTAAAGTAAATAAGTACATAAGCACTTAAAAAGTAAAATAAGAAATTAAAATAAGTACAAAAGTAAATGAAGCCCCCGCAGCAGAACATGAAAACCTGTAAACACCGTATATAGTAATGCCCCGGGTGAACACACAATATACAAAGTTACCAATAAAAACAATAAAACGGGTAGCAGGATCTGAAAACACATTATACAATACAGAGAAACGCTCCCAATTGCTGACAGTGACCCAACCAACCCTTCACAGCAAAAAGTTTAAACAAATTCAGTTAACAAAGGCACAAAGAGGCCAAAAAACAAACAAGGAAACTGGCCCCAAATGGAGGAAGAAGCAAAAACCCAATTAACACGACCCCCATATGCGCAAGCTCAACCAAACAAGGGGAGGAGCGAAAGGAGATCAGTCAAATGAGTTTGAGCCAAGAAACATGGGGGGCCACCAATATTTTAGTGAAAAATAATATAGAGGCCCAACACGAAAAAAAAGAAGGACGCCAATGAAAGTCGAACTTCAAGGGAGACTCCAAATAATTCGATTTATAGAGTGGAAATTGATTTGAGAAAACAAATACCGCACACTTCACAAATATTTTTCTTTGGTATGAGTAAGGTAATTACTTTATTTTCACACTTTTCGAAAAATCCTTAAAATTCATCATCTTTCTTTAAAAATTATATTGTCTATATTCTATTATACTTGTAGCTCACATTTCATTTTAGAATTCTTAATCAAATACAAAACACAGTGTTTGAAATAACAGTTCACAACATATATCCTTTAAAAAATGTTGACAACTTTAAGCATAGAAAAGTTAAATGTTTTGATTCACACACAATTTGATTTACAACTTTTCATTCAATATATTTTTTTCCAATTCAAATTTATAGTGTCTTTTTTTTCTCTTCAAAAACAAATGTTTTATTATTTTTATGATGAAAGAAATCACAAAAACAAATGGAAAAGTTAGATGAAATGAACAAATGGAATAACATACAGCAGCAAATGTAAACAAAAAACTTTCAGACAACTTGTAGCCAGATTCTTTATCAGATCAAGTGATACCAATAATTGTAACTTTTTTTAAGTGATAAAAAAACATTATTTAATGATTTTTATTTATATTAGAATAAGTCTTACAGTCAATATTGAGGAAATAATAAAGGTAAACATATTGAAACTATCATTTCCTGTTACTGAAAATCGTACTTTCCGGTTCAAAAATTTGTCAACAATGGAAGTTTAAACTAACACAACTCTAGTTCTAAAACAGATAGAAACAAACTGTAAAGATATTTAGAAAGCTTAAAATACAAGCTTTTCAAAAATGTAAAAAATTGCAAAATCGAAATTTTGGTCGAAAACCGCGTTTTAAAGGTGTTCGTGGCACGCTCAGCACACGACTTTTTGCAAATGTAAGGTTTCTCGTCTGTATGAATACGACGATGGGTTTTTTAATTACCTTTCTGTGAAAAGCCTTTAACGCATATTTCACAAAAAATAAGTTGCTTCCTTCTTGAGAATTTGGCGGTATACCTTTACAGTCATGTTTGAGGGCCTAAAGCTTTTTACGAGACACATTGCCTGTATGACATTTTTTTTCCAATGTGAATGAGAGAATGCTTGATAAAAAGACGTGATGTGGCAAAATACTTCACCACAAACTTTACACTCTTCCATGTTTGTTTATATAGACAATTTCTTAAATTTCAAGATTTTTCAATCTGAAAGAAAAAATATCACTTGAGTAATTTAAAAAAAACATAAGATATCAATTAAAAAACATTAATATTTTATCACAATGACAAAAAAAATCGCTTTTATCCTTCAATAATTTTAAATGAAATATTTACTAATATTATTTATTAATAAGGAAATAAAATTTATAGACCTTCATTCACTTCAAGTCTTAATTCCTTTTACATAAAGTAGCAAAAAATGTATGTTGAGAATGAATTAGATATTTGTTAAAAATAGTATTGAGAATTTTTTTTCCTGCGAAAGGTGAGTCATACAATGTGTTGCATCTCAACATATAACAGGTTTCAGCTAATTTTAGTACAGCAGAATTTTAAGAAAAAACAAAATAATTTTTCAGAGAAAAAAACACAAATACA
>BPLR01015642.1:0-43813 GCA_021605095.1 Caerostris extrusa | reverse complement strand
AGCCACAGCATTACAAATTATATTTTAAATTTTTTATGTTTTTTAAGAGATTCAAGATCAAGTTATTTTTTTTAAAATGACAACCCTTTATTAAAACGAATATTTTTCAAAGTTATTTTCAAGTTAGACCATTTCTGTAAATAATAATTTTAAAAAATTTCAATATTTGACTGTAAATAATTTATTTTAAAAAGAATAGTTAATGCTAAAATTTTTGTCATTAATTTGAACAAACAAAATATTATTAATAAAGAATTTGCAGTGTCACTGATACCTTCTTTTTTTTTTCTTCTAATGTGTTCAAGTTTTTTTCCCTCTGTATGCGCAATTTTTTTTATATGGAAAAATTGCATGTAAACAAAAACTTGCTTACATAAAAATGTTTTGTGAATATATATAGATATTATATTAAAGTGTTCCCAGTAAAAATTAAGAGTATGAAGTGCGACAGAAGCCAAGTGATTATTTTGTGTTGACATGATGACAAATTTATTGTACATTTTGAATTTAATTTATTATTTTTAATAAGACTTTATCAATTAAAAATTTTCGTAAATTTAACTTAAGCCATTGAAATTTGATAATTAATTTTTAAAGTTTTCATTTGTAAAAGAGGCCTTATTTTTTTTTAACAATATATATGTATATATTTTTTTATTTCCAATGGCATCTTTTAACAATATTAGTAACTCAAATAATATTATTCACATTATTTAAGAAGAACAAAAGAAGAATGCAAAATTAAATTTCGCTCGTATGGTATACATAATGAATAATTTGATTCCTGAGTAATATGACTTAGAGAGTGATCTGCATAAATCAATAATGTTAAAGGAAATAGATAACATTTAAAAAAATTCAAACATAGATTAAATATTACTGATAAGTAAATGAATACAGAATTTCAAATGCAAATAAAAATAACTGAAAAATATTATAAGGAATTTCAAATTTTATAAATTATATATTTTAAAAGAAAATAATAATAATAATACACAATGCAATATATGTTGTTGTTTTCAAATCCACTTCCCCAAGTTCTGAAACGTACCAGATAATAAGGTTCTCGATCCCTCATAATCTTAGTTTTATTGATTTTCCAACGAATATGAAATCTCCCCTCACCCAACTTACAAGAAACTAAATAAATTAACATAAAAGTCAAAACCACGTTTATGACGCACATTTCAATTCAACACAAAAACTTACATTTCTCAAACAAGAGGGAAAGCTTGTTAACTGAAGTCGTACCATTTCTAGATAGATGCAAGAGATTTTGCAGCAAATGAGTCTTATTGATAGCCATAACTATGAAATCTGGGTAGAAAATACCACATACCGGTAATAAAGACCTGCTCATACGCTACTGCTTGATGCAGCTCAACTACCTCCATTGTTATTGTTTTATGAGCCCTGTCAAAAGAAGTTGAAAAAGTTTTCATTTAATGCAGAAAATTACTTACAAATGCTACTTTAAAAATGATACAGTGTTTACTGAACATAATCTTTTTTACACAATCACATTAATGCAACTTAAGTCATCTCATATTAAGTCTCCTGGTGAAATAGTTTCTGACAAGTGCATTTAGCGAAGAATAACTAGCAAGCAATTACTGAAAAATAAATATCCTTCATCTTTTTTAACTGAGCTGAAAGATCTAATATATATATAAAAGATTCCAAATATATATAAAGATTCCTGTCATCCAAATATGCTACAACTTCACTTGATAGTGTTGCACACTCAATTGGGTACAATTTCTTTTCTGGATTTACACTATATACCAATAAGTATTTGGATATATGTGATAGAAAAGAAAACAAAAGTTATTCATATTTTAATATTTGGTAGAGCCTCCACAAACGGGCAATTCGGCCTCAATCCTCCGGAGCACTTTTCACAAGTGATTGTATGATTGGTATTTTCTTTACGAAGAAGAAATGCAAATTCCTTAACCGATTTTGGACAATTGTTACATCTCTTAGTTCGGCTTCGATATGGGTCAGGTCTGGACAGGCCAGTTCATTCGATTAACCTCATTGCCACCATAACCATCCATGGTGAACCTCGTGACATGATAGTTGTTGCCCTGGAAGTAACAAGGGTCCAACCAGTAAAACTACCATAACGTAGGAAGCACACTGTCATCCAAAATAGTCCAGTAGGCGTCGGTGTAAAGCTTACCATGAATTTGGACTAAGGATTCCAATCCATACCAGGAAAAATACCCCATAAACCATAATTCCACCTCTGCAGAACTTTACGGTGGGCACAATACATTTTTGACAGCAGGCATTCTCCAGACCCTGCGATCCGAACGGTAGAAGGTGAACCTTGATTCGTCGCTCCAGAGAATTCGTTTCCACTGATATTTGGTCCACTGACGACATGCTTTGTACCACATCAACAGAACAGCGCGGTTAGATTTAGGCTTATGGGTGGCAGCACGACCATGAAATTCAAGCAGTTGTGCTTCTTGCGGATGGTATTTATTGAAATACTTTCGGATGCCTGTTGAAACTCATGAAGTATGTGGGCCATCGAAAGGTCTCGAATTTCATGAAGTATGAAGGCCATCGAATGTGTGAGGTTCTTCCGAATTTCTCTTGACAGCACCGATAGATCTCTATCTCCTAGTCTGGTGTGTCTGCCGACTCGGGGCACATTATGACAATCACCATTCACTTTCCACTTTTGAATCATATACGCCACAGACAATTTTGGGTAATTCAACTCACTAGATAATCCCTTAAGAATCGGCTATTTCTACGATACTGATGATTGCTCTTTCTTTAAAAATCAAATAAGTCTGCACTTCATGGCATCTTGCATGCGACTAACAACAATGTAGTTTCCTATATGATATTTAACGGCGGAGGGCCTGATATATATCACGACTACAGATATCGGCATTTGCACGGTGTCCAAATACTTATTGGTACATTAAGAGAAAAAATAATAATAAATCTCAATATCTTCTTTCAAATACATACTTAAGTATACCATTTAAAGAAAGAATACTTTTTTTTATTAAAGACTATTTTCAACATGAATTCTATTGACCTTTCAAAACCTTTATAAACTACAGAAAATCTGGAACAATTTTTAAAACACACACTCAATTAATCACCACTCACATATCTCCTTTAGAAAATTTTATTTACACAGAAAAATAGATAATACAATAATTTTTTTATAAATGTTTGATACTGTCATTGTCCATGGAAAAGTATGGTGGAAAATAGAATTACAAAATTTTAGATCATAACTGACCATATCGTCAACTAATATAAATTTAGAGAAGATAATTTAAAAAACACCTAAAATAATGAAATTTTTTTATTTTGCAGGCACTGATAATTTTAGTGACTAAAATTTATCTTATAAAAATTAAATCAGAACAAAAAATTAATAACTAATTATTAACATTAATTTATTAAACATATTAAACTTATAATTCAATAGATAAACTGCTACTTCCTAGTGATCAAAAATTTATACTCACAGAAATTTCCATTCATTGTTAGTTTTTGATAAATATAATTAAACAGATAATAAAAAAGGACTCAAATTAGAAAACAAGAAAAAGCTATAAAAATATTAAAGAAAATAAGACTATTTTAAAGACCCACTTCTTTCAGTCAATTATATAAAGTACCATAATATCCTATTCTATCAATCACAATCTAACAAAATAATATAGCTTTCAAGCATATAATTTACAACCACATGGTAAATTAAAAATAAATAACATTTTATATCACAGATATCAGCTTAATTTTAAACATGTTTTACTAAGGAAATTTCGACATATCAACTGTAAAACAACAAAACTTTGAGCACCCTTTCATTAAATTCTAAAGAACAGCTTATTCGCTATACAACCATAGATGAAGCAGTATATTACAGAATCATAACAAGTATTACATTTATCATATATACAAGGCTATCTGAGTTTCATTGCACAAATAGTATTTTTAAATTGAAATTAGAATCAGTTATTAAAATTGCAAATGAAAAATAAAATGTTCGTAAATGTAAAATTCAATAAAAAAAAAATGCATAATAAATGAAATTTGAAGAATGTGATATGAATTAATGGTTCACTTTTTTAGTGCATCTAACAGAAGAAAACCTAGTAAGAAACACAAATGAAAGTCACATGCAAACATATGATATCCAATATTGCATATTCTGAGCCAAAATTATTTTCTTATATGAAGCTCTTAAAAGGACTTATTTAAGGAATGAAAACAATCACATTTACAGTATTACCTTTTAAACTTTACACTTAAAAGAAAGAGATAAATTTATTTCATTCATTATTCTAAATAATTCTAGATATTTCAAAATAAAATATGACAATTTAACAATGTAACTTAAAATCCGTTTTAATCAGATGTATTTGCATGAAGTGTTTTAGGATTACAGTAACAACTTATTAAATTCAATATATGGAAACTATGTTTGAATGAAACTTTCTAAATGCCTTTGACTAAATTTTATGATTAATTTCATCACTGACTGCTTTAGAAAATGTCTCTTTATAAAATAGATGGATAATAATAAAAATATGCATTATAAATAAGGCTTAAAAGTCAAATATTATATCACTTAAAATTATTTAAAAATATTTTTAATTAACACTTCTGCATTAAATGCAGTTAGTCGTTTGGATGGCATAGTTTATAAAAAATATAATTTTATTTACCAAAAACTTAAACCTACTTGAAGCCAAGAGAAAAAGTTAAAAAATTAAACAATTCATTTCTTTAAGTTACACACAAGATTTTGTTTTTCATTTAAGTAATTTTTATTATTATCGTTTTCCAAACTTTCAAATTTTTTAAACTATTTCAAATAGAAATTATAAGAATATTATATTTAACCTGGACTTATTTTGCAATAAACCTTCTAGTTTAACTTATTTATGATAGTATGATTACTATCAAGTCTACAAAAATAAACTATCAGTAATAATTTATTTTAGAAACGTAATTAAAAACGTTAATGAAGTTTATTTTAAAAACGAATTCTTAGTATAAAAATTATTTTAATTTTGAAATAAGTTCATAATTTTTTATTAACATTCTGATTACTTTAATTTTTACATTAAAATCAGTTAATTGTATGGATGTCAAATATTGCTTGAAAATGTTCTATAATAGGGAAGGAAAAGTGCAATTTATTAAAAAAATTATAAAAATTTATTTAAATTAGTTAAAGTCAAAATGAGTGACTTATTTTTTAAAATATGTATGGTTTATTTAACACAATCATAACTACTTACAAACAAACAAAAAAATTTACATCTAAGCACATATTGACATAATTCAATTCATATTAAACAATCAATGCTTTTGCTAGTAGTAATAAAAGAGAAAGAAAATTTATTATAAGAGATAATACATAGCAATACTGGTATTTTTAAGTGACTGGAATGTAGAATATTTTAAGACATCAAAATGTATTTACTTTGATAAAAAAAAATAATAAAAAATAGAAGATAAGAATTTACACTTGTTCATTTGTTTATGGACATGTTATTCAAATAAGTCATCCATACAACAAAATATTTACTGCACAAAAGTACTGTCTAAAATATGTGGCAGTTTTTGTAATAGTCAGATAACAATTTCAAGTTACATCCCTAAGTACATAGTTCTAGAAAATCAACCTCTAATATACTTTCAATTTGCTCAGCAGTACTTCTTGTACTATCTGAATTTATAACTGGCATTTCTGATGTTGAAGTATGCATCAAAATATCAGGTGCTGACCTTGATTTCCAAATAGGTGAAGCTCTATTTTCCTCTTTTGACACAATAATTTCTGATTTTTGAAACCTGAGAAACTTTCGTTCCTTGATTTCTAATGTTCGAAAGTGTGTTAAAAAAAAGGTTGAAGTTGTACAATAGAATTAATATTAGGCATTGAAAGAAGCAATTGTCCAGGATTAAATGGAAGACGTTCATCAGAAGGTAACTATAAAAAATATGCAAATTATTAAAAGGAAAATATACATGAAACTTACTAATAAAAGTGTAACATATTTTTTTCTGAGGATATAATGAAATTTAAATACCTTTTTGTTCAATAAATTGGCTAACCTCTTTATATGAGGCACAAACTCAGGTGAATCTGGGTATTTATTTTCACCTCTATCACTATATTCAGAAGATAATGGTGGGCTATCTCCTATGAAGGCCCAACGATACCTGAAAGATTGTATATTATTTATATAAATATGTAACTATATGAAAAATTTTTCTTGTTATAAAACACTAAATGACGAATTATAATTTATTAATTTTATTGGATATTATTGAAGATGACCTGTTACCATTCCATCACAGTCCAATCCCACTGTACAACACATCACTACAAATAGGGACAGTGGTGGGTTGTTGTCATAGGCAGTTACTGTTATGGTAATTGTAGTAGCAAATAAAATGGTAAAGGTAAATGGTCCTGTTATGGTAATTGTAATGTTTTACAAATGATGAAGACTGACATAGAGGCCCTAAAGCTTCCTTCACACCAAGGGGTAAAGCGGCGAAGCGTAAAAGCATTAACCAATCACAAGCCTTAACTAGCTACGTCCGAAACGATCGCACAAAGTTGACCAACTTTTAACTCTCAAAAGGTTCATGTGCCATGTGGCTTGTAGTGAACCAATAAAGATCGTAGGAGTAACTGCCACTTCACTCGGCATAAAGTGATTTCTATCGATTCAGTGTGAACGTCTCGAAATTTTTTTCTCTGGCGTTTGACGGTTCACTGTTCAATGCTTTGTGGCGTGTAAGAGGCTTTACAGATTATGTAGCTTATGTGCAAAGGTAGGAAATTTGTGCTGTTGGTTGTGTGCATACTCATTGAATCACGAGACAATCCTCCATTAATTGGGCATCCCAAGCATAATTTTTGTAAATTCACTCTTATGCACTAGTCCCAACATCTCCTTACAGTACTGTCAGAACTGCTGAGGTAGGCAACTTTCCAAATTGATCACCCAGTTTCTATCAATGATTCTTCCTCTCTTAAATTCTGAGACATGCTGTTATTTGCTTCAACTGCAGCATAAGGGTTTTCGTTGGAAATATTAGCAGTTATGACAAAGCACCTCTTTGCAGCACATACACCATATACAGAATACCTCAGGGGACTTTATATCCCATGATAGATGTACATCACTACTTAAACGTGTTACATAATAAGAAGTCATACAGCATATATGATTGACACAAAACTTCATGCCAAGTTTCTTAACAATCCAATAACTCCTTGCTGGTGCATTAATTTTTATGATTATGATTTTATTATTATTATTATATAGATATAATAATAAAAAGACATAATAAAATAATTAAAACATTTTTAAAAATCTTACAGATATTAGAATTTATATTTTTAAATTAATATAATATTTAAAAAATAGATGGATATTAGCTATTGTTCAGAATCATACATTTCCAAAGAAATTAAAATATTATTTAAATTACTGTCAAATCTGTTTTTGTGTAAGCATATGCACCATATAAAAGAAATCTCATAAAAATATCTTGAAACTTCATAAGCCGATATTAAATATATTGTTTGCAATACATTAAAAAAATTATGCAGTAAATAGAGACCACATAAAAAGTCCCACATAGAAAATATGTAAACCAAAATCTCATCATATAGCACTACCTTGCATTTAATAACATTGGTGGTAATGGAATGATATAATATAAACTGGACCATGTGTTGGAATTTTTTTTTTTAATTTGCATGTTATTTTGACAGTCATCTAATGTTTTCTTTTGAATTACATTTTTTTAATTAATTTTTATTTATAATATGTATCTTTTTTATATATCGCACAAAAAAGACCCCTTAAAAACAGGTTTGACAGTATTTATTAATATCAGAAGAATCAACATTTATTTTATTATATTATGCATTACTGAAAACAAAATATATACTTATAAATTTCTTCACTAAATAATTTTAATAAATTAACAGAACAAAAACTAATTTCAGAATAAAAGAAATTATTGCACTTAGGAAAAAATAAACTTACATTTGAAATTGTGGAAGAACATTTGCTGGCAAAGCAACAGTCATATCTAATAATTTACATACAGATAAATACAAATGTAACCATGCTGGGTGATTGTGGGCATTTAAACCATTGCCACTATTCATTACCCAAGATGAATCTAAAGTTGATATTCGTCTTAGATGGGAACTATAATACAATTAAATATAATAAGTTAACATTTAATACAATAACAAAAATAATAATATTTAAATTAAAATAAAATTGATCAAATGCAGTGGGTAATTTCAAGCAATATTAATTTAAGAAATTAGGAATCTTCCTGGATAAAATAAACTCACGACTATAAAAATGAAAGGAAAAACATACTTTTTGAAAATGTTAAAAAAATTTTTTTATTAATACCATACTATTTTACTAATACATACTATTATACTACCAACTAATTTTAAGAAGTTTTCTCAATTTATAAAATCGATTAGTTTTCAGAAAGGCTAAAATATTCTTCATTTTTTTTTTTTTTTCAACTTATGCTCTATAATGCTCTCTAAATTCTTGTAAGACATAGAAACGTATGTAACACACAAACTAAAATTTACAATGCAATTTAATGTCAAAAGAAAAATGATTTTAATTGAAACTAACTAATAATAATAATTAAATGATTCTCATAAAGCAATTTAATGAAATATGAACTAAATTTTAAAATTTTGGCATTAATTGCAATATTTTTATCTACAAATTCTCATTTTTAAAAGCAAGTTAAAAACAAAATGCTATAATAACCGGTATCAGTCATTTTTAAATGAAATTTATAAATAAAAGTTTAACTAATTACAAAACTTCCTTTAAAATTTCCCAATAGCATATCTCACATTAATTACATTGATAAAAACCTTTATATATATTATTTACACATACATCTACACAACTCAGCAATACAGAAAATAATTACACAAAATATTTCAGGAAATTTGCAAATTGTTGCCACAGTATACTAAGAAAAATTACAAGAAATAAACAAAAGAATTTTGCCAAGCTTAAATGATTAACACAGAAAGCAGCTAAATAAATAAAGATACTAGTTGCTTGTGCATGCACACAACATCATGCCATATTTTATGTACAAATACCTGGTAACTTTTCTGAGACCAACACCATCCCCACTACAGAATCAGGGAACACCAGCAAAAAGATTTTTATAGAGAAAAGAAAAAGATAGATTAGAGATAATGATGCATAAATAAATTAAAAAGCACATACAAGAAATGCACCAACACCTAGACAGAACAAACCAATTAAAGCAATAGTTTTTACAAATAGTATATTTTTTATAGCCACAAATTATTAATATCAGTCAAAGTTAATAAGCAATAAATGACATATTTCTACAAGTGTAAATTGAATTTTATGAACTTTTTTCATTCTCTTTAGGTTTATAAATATAAATATACATAACTTTAAGCAAAGAATAATATATATTTTAATCACACATTAATATTTTTCTTGTAAAATTTTGTGATTATATTTATAAATACATTATAAGTTATAATTAATTATGTCTAATACTAATCGATGAGTAATATTAAAACATCACATTTAAAAAAAAAAAAAAAATGTAAATTTTTCAATATTACTCCTTACCCACTTGGAAACTACAATAAATTTATTATTTTGTAAGAAAATGATCACTTATTACCAATAACAGGTGTATATTTAAAGAGAAAGATTCTTTATTTCATTCGTATTCTTTCGGAGAGATTCATTCATATATTATTATTCAAAACTTATTATCCAATGCAATAAATTAAAAAAATTTAAATTTATGAAAACATTACTGAAAATAACCATAAGATCTAATTTTTTATATGATCCCTTCTTCTTATAAGTTATATTCTAAGAAATGTCTTCATTCAATAACATGTAAAACACAAAAATAGTAATAACTGGCTAATAAGGTATTTTTTGAGAATTAAAGGTTATATAAAAATAATTTCAGACACAATTTTATTTATTTAATTAATTTCTGAAAGTAAAAATATAATAAAATTTCAATAAAAGAAATTTGACAACATTCTTTTATTGTAATCGACAAAAAAAAAAGTAAAGTATATAAAATATATGTAATATATAAATATATGCAGTAAAAGTTTACTAAAAAGCATCATGAACTAAAATTAAATATATATATATATATATATATATGTATATTTTATACATACAAACACAAGATACGCAGCTGATATTGCATAAATTGTGCAGAGCCAGAATTTTTGCTTTGAATACATAAAAACTGACAAAAGAATCAAACTCTGCATTGCATGTTTTCAAGAAAAATTGGAAAGAAAAAGTATGATGTGACATCCAGTGCATGAAAAACAAACAGACAAAAGGAAATAAAAATTGTATCTCTAGACTTGTGGGAACAGTTTAGAATTGCTTAAAACTATCAGCAATCTTCTCTTGGACATAATGCATTCCACTGATGAATATTGCAATATGTACTTTATCTACAATCCGTATAGTGGCAATGCATTACCAAGTGTGAGGAAATAAACCTCTTGCTATTCATCATGTAGTCAACTCAACACCAACGTCATCAGTCGATTGAATAACAAGGCCCCTTTGTGTTGCTACCAGGATTACCAAATTCTAATTCCATTGGATTTTTCTTATGCAGACTTAACTTAAGGAATCCCAGTTACTATAGAATTAGTTGCTTGTTGCATTCAATTCTAAGGCATCTACACTGTTGGATCCTGTTTAGTTAGCCATTGTACTGTGTATGCATACTTGTGCTGTTAATCACAGTAGTCATTCTGAGTATCTTCTTATGCAAACACATTCCTGTCTTTATTAAATCTTTTATTTTCCAAGCACAGGTTGTGAAGCCATACTTTTCTTTCATATTTTACCCAGAAAACTAAGCATTGTAGAGGTAAGATTCTCTGGGTAAATTTTTAGATTTTAAGCAAAGATACCACTTTGCACAGTTTATGTTCTGTTGGCTAAAAACCATGTATATATTACATGACAGCCCCATTGATATGCATATTACAACAAACCTTAATATGTAACTATACTTCACAATCTGAAATTGCAAATCATATGAACACAATATTTGCTTGAAATGACTACATTCAGCTGCAATGGAGGATAACACCCATGAAAATAATTTTCCAGTATTTAGAGAAGTATAAATAGCGTAACAAATTTGCATAAGGTGAAAATGAAACAAATCTGAATAACACCAATTTTTATTCATATTCTTTAGTTTTTAAAAAAAGTTTAATAAGGTCAAATCTACTGAATATTTAATAACACACACACACCTTGTCTTAAGCAAATTGGTAGATATTAGAAGAAAGTCTTCTAAATAATCTAATTTAGATCTTGTATAATTACATGAAATGTCAACAGAATACATTAATACCATTTCATTTTTTAAAGGCCTCCTGTAATTTGCTCAAAATGTGCTTTATATGCAAGTTTAACTTATAAAATTTTATAACATATAATAATGTTAATTTCAGTCAAAATATATTATTTACTTATTTTATTAAGGTATTTTCAGTAAACATGAATTAAAGAATTAAAAGATCCTATAAAAGTTTAGGTTTCAGTACTTACCAGAAATACATAAAATTAGACAAGTTAAATAAACAAACAAAAATGAAATTATAACTTCTTAAATTTTATTAAATTATTTTCTTAATTACTCCAAAGGTGTTTTTAAAATATGTTATACATAAAATTAAACTATTAATAAATTCTAAAAGCATTTTTTAACACTACTCAAAAAAAAATATGAGATATTATGAATTTGAATAAAAGATAGCAAAGAAAAGGTTTTATTGATTAATATATAATTAACTTAATTAAGATAGAGAAAAGGAAAATCAAATTCACTCTATTTGTTGATAAACAAAAAACACATAATTTGTGCACATCATAAGAATGAAAAACATGTGATTTCTCATTTTGAAAAATCAGTTTCAATAAGGAGTATAGTTTGCTGTGACTAAAAGCAATGTCACACACTTATGAGACATGGATCTGTGAAGATATCAAGTGATTGAGGTACTATCCCTCACTCAGGTAGAAGATAGCTTTCCAGCCACTGAATTGTTTCTGAGAGTAATAAACGGTCAGGAACTTTTCTCTCTAGAATGCTACAAATGTCCAATTGAATTCATATTTAGGGAAATGAGACTAATGCATTTGAAGCATTCCTTCATCAAAAGAAAACTAGCTACAAGCATAGATTTTCATCATTGTCCATGAGAAAGAATATATTCCTGATTGCTGCGCCTTAAGTGAACCTAATACATTTGACGATGTCATTCCTAAATTGCTGAGATTTCAGGGATGCAGTCTTGATGATGTACAGGTTGGTACAGCTACGGATAAAAGATAATAGCGCACTTCACTCCTCTAATTCGGACTCTTTTTGTACACAAATGTAGGATTATTGTGAATACCCTATTCTCCCCAGAATGACACCCTATTGCAGTGGTTTTCAAAGGGTGTGCTCTAGGAGATTTCTAGATGTGCCCTGTGTTATGAGAAATACGTGCCCAGATATAAAAATAAATATAGTTAATCTTTTCTTATCAATTTTCCCATTCAAAGACAGCTTTCATTACACACAACTAAGCTTTCTGGTTGCTTTTTTTTCCTTCTTTCTTCGCATAAAAAGCAATAATGCAGCCAAATAGCAATAATGCGCCAAAGATTTCCGAGAAACTGGGAGCGGTAATTTCCATGGTTAACTACTAGAAGCACTAGCGTCTCTGTGATTTTCAATGTTAAAAAAAAAAAAAGTTCCATAGCAACCTCTGTGACTCTGCAGTCTGTAAGCAATAGTCTGTGGAGTTGATCATCTAAATATAAACTGTGAGGCCTTAGTAGCAGATGTTCATTTCTCAGAAATTTGTATATAGTATGCCTACATTTAATTGTAGGTTTTTAAATGTACCAAAAATTCAAAAAGTTTTAGATCCACTGCCCTATTGTCTAGTTGTATACTAAAGAGGATTAATCCTTGAAGAAAGTGCAACTCCATTAATCCCTCCCTAAATGAGATGCTTTGCTAAATCTTCAGCGGAAAACACAATATTATATTTAATTATCCAGTAATCTTATCGTTCAAGAATGATTGTTGTTAACAAAACACAAACTGTACGTCTGGAAGTATCAATTCAATATAATGGGGTTGGTTTTAAACAATGAATCTAAACTAGTGCCTGTAACTTTTGAAGGTGCCATGAACTAGCATTCATATTGAGGTTCCTTTCGGTCATTAGCATTAAATATTGACTACATTTCATGTTTTCATTTCATTCATTAACTGACTGGACTAACATTATGGAAAATATATCAGACTGCAATGAAATGAGCAAAATAAATTTTTATACTAATGTATTTTGAAAATCTCTGATTCTATTCATGGAATTTTCATAGATTGTTTAAAATTTAAAGGAAAACAGATAAGCTGATTTAAAACCTATAGATAATAAAATCAAATCAAATATTGTCAGGGTGTAGTATAATGTATATAGTTTCTTTTTAACCATTTTATAGATATTTTTCATATTTAATAAAAATATGTTTTACTATAATTATATATGGATTATTTATATATCCTTTGTTTATCCATTCAAGTTAATATTGTTGATGAGACAGCAAATATTGATCTAACTTTATAATTGTTATTTATATCCCTTTTCTTAGTATTTTATTTTTATATATATTGGGTACTCTAATCAATAATTTTCATTAATGAATAAAATTTAAGAAAAAGGATTTAAACTACTTCAAAATCCTAACTACTGAAAATAGTTTTAAGTAAATTATGAAATATGCAATTTTGATTGAAATTAATATAAAATGAGAACATTTAATATTTTTTACCAATGTTAAAATTATATTACCTGAATTCTTCACTGTCTGTACATAAATCATATTCAATTTGAGTAAAAACTTGAACCTGAGAAAAAAATTACTTGAATTTAGCGAATAAGCTATCATAAACATATTACATACACAATGAACAATATTTTTCATATTTCTTGACTATAGTGATGTTTGTAAAATCTTAAGCAATATAAAACCTCATGCATATTAATCAGTTTTTTGCAGGCATAGAATTTTAATTAAAATTTGTAATATTTCATATTTGATGACACAAATAACATAGGAAGCTCAACATGTTTTCTAGAACACAAAAAAAATGCCTTCACAGTAAAAATTAAACATGGAATCACACAGTATTTCCATTAAGGGTGATATATATATTTTAATTGTCAATTCATCCAAAGTATTTTTTTTTAATTTTAATAATGAGTAAATAAGTAAATAGTAGAAATATAAAGAAAATTTTATTAACTACTTTGAAAACTTTCAAACTGAAGAGGAAAATGCAAGAGTGAAAATATTTGATACATTGTAAGTAACTATAAGATTTTACAATCTGAGCAACTAAAATTGATAACTCTCTGGTATACACACTAAATTATATAGCAATTTATTGTTTCTTAAATTAAAATCAGCATTTATAGTAATGATTACTATATCTATTGCAACTGTATCTCTGTCACTAACAGGCAGGAATAAGTCATAATTTTGATATCTTTAACAATGATATATTATCCAACATTATTTAGAAAATGTGAATCCAGGAATTTCCAATATTAAGCAATTTCTATAACTTTCTCTTTCAAAATGTAGCTATTTGCAGGAATGTTTGATGCACAAACATTGTTGAAATACTGAAAGAGGGGGAAAGAGAATATGAATTCAGAGAACTATGCCACTTGGCTAAAAAGGCTCCTTTTTTTCCTTCATGATTACAGACAATTTTAGGAAATTTGTATTTTTTCCAATGAGAAAAATATTAGAAACAGAAAATATTTCAAAGTGATAACATTAAGTATGGGATTTTTAACATGGGAAGGAAATATAGAAACATTTTAACATAGGAAATTATTTTCTTATTATTATTATCTGTGAAAAATTATGTTATATATGGGAAATTGTTAAATGCATGAAACATTAAATTAGAATTCCACATTCAGTTTTCATCCACAAAAAATATATATGCTATGTTTATATAAGCTATGCTTTATCACTTCTTTTTATTGTGTCTATCACAGATAAAATATTTTATATATCAAAATGTTATAGAAAAAGTACATTCATTTTCTTAGGTTATTTTAAAATAATGCAATTTAATATCTAAAATGCAGCCATTCACCAATATTGATTATATTTACTCTTTCACTTCCAACATTATATACCTTCATTTAATTCATTTTCATAAAAAATTGTCTAAAAATAATTAATAAAAATTATTATTAAAGCTATAGGGATATATGCAATATAATACGGATTAGTTAATAAATTAATCATAATACTAATATATTTTTTTACTAAAGAATTATTTTAAACCTTCTCTGTTTATTTATTTTTTTGGCAGATTTTTTTTTTTTTTTTTTTTTTTAATTCCCTAAATATGCTAGAGTAATAATTTACAATTATATTTCCAACTGTAAAACTAGTTTTACATTTCTTTTCTAATATATATTATAAAAATATTAATTCAATATAAGATTTAAAGTCTTTTAAAATGACTATATTAAAATGCAATCAAAAAAATTGTCTTCTATAAAATTAATTTGTAAAAGACATTTATTTTCAATTTTGATATAAACAATTGATATTTGTATTTTTACCATTTCAGTGATTATAACAGGCCACAATGATGTCACATGATGAGAAGTCATTCGGACTAAAAGTACACGAAAACAGAGGAAAATATGAGCCTGAACTATTGGAATGTGTGACATTCTTAAACTCTCTGTCAGACGTTCTGTGAAGCAAAGAATATAAATTATATTTCTGTTAAACAATATTACTACTAAATAAGAATTACTAAACATAAATAAAAAAAAAATTTTTCTTTAAATGATGAATTAAATTAAAAGAGAGCAAAATATTGATATGTTACATTAAGGTCTATTTTAAATAATATTCTTATAAGACCCAAATACATATCTGTACTATAAAATTTTAAAAACAATTCATTCACAAATTTATTTTTTTTATTATACAACAATTTTCATATATAGATTATTTAATTTTTTTTCTCAAACCCTCTTAATGATGCAGTGATCTATGATATAAAAAGACCAATGACCACATTAAACTTTTTTAATGATTAGAAAAGTTAAAAGAATAAGAAAATCATGAATATTATTTACAAAATATTACCAACACAGAATATTATCCATTAATATAAAAGCTGAGGAATTAGTTATTTAATGGGCATAATTAACTTTACCTTTTCAGAGATGATTTTTTTATAGTGAGAAAAAAATAACTTAATTTGCATTATTATGATTTAATTTGCATTTTATATTGATAGGAGTTAAAAAAATGGGGAAAACAATAAAATATACAAAAAACCATAACACCCACAATAGTAGCCTCTAAACATTAATAGTAATTTATAAGTGAAATGATTTCACACATTCTGGGCACAAATTATTATTATTATTATTATGGACATTAATTAGTAAAACCAAATATGTTTAATAAATCTTGCATTATTTTTATTACATATTAACGATTTGTTCAAATAATACAACAAAAATGACAGTCAAAATACTACTTTATGATGTTTTCATATTCTATATACACCATAAATACTGTTATCAGTGCAGCCAAATCATAAGATTAAGATTTTTTTTTGTTAAGAGACTCTGTGGTGAATAATTTATTATCCATTTTTGTTCTTTTCATTAATGATAATTATATGAATAAAACACTAAATGTTTACATATGTGGCCAAGGATTCTCAATGATTAATGAGAATGTAAACATTAACCTTATATTTCAAAAGGTATATTTTATGTATATTTTACTTGACATGACATACTTGAAAAATATATGTCATCATACTATGCCATAAATTCCTCATAAAATTATATAATTTCCAATAAATGAAGGAGAAAATATGAATAATAGTAAATCTGAATACAATTTTGCCACAGTAAATGTAAACCTCAAGCAATTTATTTATTTAAATTTTTTTTTGTCATTTTGGCATCTTGCTACATATTTCAGTGTTACAGACATAAAAATACTCTACAATTCTTCTCAGTGTTTTGCCAGTGTAGCCAATTTAATACAGTAGATTGCATCTTTTAATGTTCCCTCACTGGTATGAAAAAAAAAAAAGTGAAATGAAGCAAATCTGACTAAAATGGGGAAAAAAATACTATTAATCAACAAAACAAAAATAAAGTTCAGAAAGTTATTTGGAGCCAAAAAATAGAATAAGTATGAAAATTATAGCAAAAGTTAAAAAAAAAAGAGGTTTTTTTAAAAATAGAATACAGTTCATGGAATAGAATAATAAATTAAAGTTTCCAAATAATCAACATACTTGATATAGAAAATACATTGTACATTAGTCAATTACATACCTTGAATATCCGGCATATATTTTTGATATTGATCAATTTCACTGCAAAATATAACAAAAGCTAAACGTTTAAGAAGTTGAGCTCTTTGTTCATATTCTTGTTCTTTGCTGCCGAATATATTCAATGAACCTGGCTGAGTAACTGAAACACGGGCTGAAAGAAAATGAAATACACACTATAAATTGCAACTGTTTTAAATGAATAAATTTATGAATATCTCACAAAAGAATTTAAGCATAAATAATTTATTTAAAAATTAAATTTTAAACATGTTGCTTTTTAGAAAATTTTGAAGCCTAAATATTTAACAATAATTTATTTCTTTTTAATGTGAGTACTTCTTTCGTAACACAATGAGCTGCTTGATTAAAACTTAGTTCATAATGTTTTTCTGAATCTAATGTGCTTAAGCTAATCTGCTATATTCAGGGTAATTTCTTCTGTGAAATTATTATTCTTTACTTTATTCTTTTTAAGCATTATTCTTTATTATTTTTCATAAGTCTTTTTACTGAAAACAATCTCACTGACAGTGCAAAGCAATGTGGGTGATTAGGTAGGGAAAATGTTTTTTTTTTTTTCTGTTTTGTTTTCATTCCTTTTCTTTTCTATATATTGAAATACTTACAATTTTTTCAAATGCTTCATAATTTATAGTTTTAAATTTGTATGCAACTGTTTAAGGGTTAAAAGCAACACAATCCTTGATACTTCAATTAGGAAAAGAAGAATTTCCACTGTAAACTATGCATGTGGACCACCCAACTATGCAAAGTTTCCACTGTAAACTATAATTGGACAATATAAAAGTAAAGGAATGCATAAACTTCTTTAAGTTTTAGAAGAGAAATTGCTTCAAAATACCTTTACAAAGTTATGGTTATCATAAGAAATATTAAGAAAACTAATTTACAGTATAAACGATCTATAATTCAAATAAATTAATTTGTTTATTAAAAACTTTAGAATTTTTTTAGAATTTACATCACAAATATTTTAAATGATTTTTAAATTAAATAGTAGGAACTTTAAACAAATAATCAAACAAATTCAATAGCTTTTAAAAATTAAGAATATCATCATCCAAAGGAAAATGGGTAAAAAATTACAACTAACACATAAAATCTCTAAAAGTAGTTTTGTCATGAGTCATCAGATGGTCTATAATTGATCGCCAATAACCAATACATGTTGAACTCATCTGAAAAAATGATGTATCTAAAAGTAATTCAAATGCCTCTTTTTTCCAAGCTTTTCTTGTATGCTGATATCCAGAAATATTTGCTAGAAGCTGACAGCAGGCACGAAAACTGGGAATGTTATGTGCACTAATTAAAAAAAAAAAAAACACTGGAATAAGAGAGACATCAGAAAATATATAATAAATAAAAAAAATTTAACAATTTAAAAACATGAATTTCTAAATTTCAAATTAACTAACACATAATAAGAAAAATAAATGTATTAAAAGTTTAATATTGCATTCAAATTAATAAAATATTAAATAAAAATACACAAAATCTAAAACAATAATTTACAGCATTCACACAAACATACTTATTTAAATTTTACTTCTTGATGCAACTAATGTGTTTTGATATATTAGTTTATAGCAGTATTTCACATGTATTACTCATTATGCATGTAAACATTTTTTTATATAACTCAGATTAATATAATCAATTTTATAAACAGCTTATGCAATTTAGCATGCTATTGTATAGACTCACCATTGCTATATTTCATATACAGACTATTAACCCTCTTTAAAACCAATTTCAATATATTGAACATAATCAATAACATCTCTTTAATCTGGTGTTTGATAGTTTGGCACAAATAATCTAGCATTGATTAAGCCTTTACTTTTGTAATTTTTTCTTATGGATTCAGGCATTTGTTGACTTCATTGCCAGATGGTGACGCAATGCTGCTTACATTCGTCAGATATTTATATTGTCTACATGGGTTCAGAACGTACACAGACACATTAAATATGTACATGTTTTAATTACTTAAATTTTTATTTAGACTGTTTTATTTTTGATATCCACCTTAAAACAAATATTGACACTCATTAATCCAGCAAAATCATTAATCTGGTACAGCTGTGCTCGCTAATGTACCAGATAAATGAGATTACACAGTACTAATTTTCTTTTTTTTTTTTAAAAACAATTTCTCTTTTTGCTGAATTGTCTTCCATTTCATATTCTTATACATACTTACATAATCTAGCAACCTGTGTAAACACAGATACAACTCATTAACATTGAAATTGCAATATCAAGAGAGAAATGATGTAGAACAATGAAAATCATAAAATTGATGGATAATAAATTATCAAAAGAAGGATAGAAAACATTCAAACCGGTTTAATATATTTAGTATCCAAAGTGAACATTTTGTATTAAAATACATTCATTTACCAAGTTATTTTTCACAACCTCTGGGGCACACAAATTGCAAAATGCTTACTTTTATAACAACTAGCATTGTAATCTGAGAGGGCAACAAATCAAAGTACATCAATTCAAGAATTCTGTTCCTCTCAGTTCGTGATAAACGACAGTAGACACATTGATAAATATAAGTACTACAGAAACTTGTTGCAATATTTCATCAGAAATTTAAAGTTTTACATGGCTGTGAAATTACGCTTTTGGTCAAAATTGTATACTACTGAAGCTCCTCTTAAATGCACATTTCAGAACTCAGTACTTAGTTCTACATTGCTGCGATGTTCTGCACAGCTTAGTTATGTCTATTGATTTTTTGATTTGTATAATTCGATAGTTTTTCCTTGTTGATGTTGATATTTCAATGATAATGAGAATATACATAAAATACTGAGCACATTTATTAAAAGAAAAATTAAAGTGGTTATGTCAAAATGCAAATTCTGATTTTTGTTTTAAAAACACCTACCTATGATTTTTTAAATATGGTGTAGCATAATGCATGATATTACTTAACAAAGGAATGACTTTTTCTTTTTCTTCTCCAACATAAACAAAATCTAAGACAGGTGCCAAAAACTGAAAATAATGGAATAAAAAATAATACATTAATCAACAATATATTTACATAATAACTCATTGTAAGTATTCATTTATTAGGATATTTAAAGCTATTTTAAAACTGTCAATTCAAAACTTCTAACATATAATTTTTTTCTACACATTATGTTATAAATTATCAGCCAATTTAAAATTTACTATTTGATTAACATTGATTAAACAAATTTAAAAAATCAGATAAAATTCTTTATTGCTAATGAGAGCTTTTGATAGGAAATAATGAATAAATAAATATGCTGTAGTACTGCATAAATACAGAATCATCTGATTGCAGGTGCAAATACTCATTTAGCAAATATACTGCTTCTTCCAACCTACACATTTCTTTTAGAACAAACATAATCATACAACTAATAATCAACTTCATACATCAATGATTAAGTACTTAGCATCATATATCAGCAATGCATATAAATACTCAGCTTTTAACAATGAAAAAAAAAACTCACTAATTATTAATTTCTGTGGCAATATTATTGAATTGAACATGTTGATAGTTACAATTCAGATGTAGCATCTTCATCAAATAGTGTGGGAAAAATTACTGTAAATCATGGATGTAAGAAGTTGAATACCATGGACTAATATACTCACTGAAACTTGAGAATGGTCACACACACATAAAAAAAACTTTGAAACAATATATATATTAAAATATAAAATAAAAAGTAAATATATATAATACCAAGTAAATACGAAATTTCAATGCAATATTCATTAATTTAATAAGTGTTTTCTTATTTGGTTCGGTTTTTGTAATAACCAAGCTGAAAAGACTAATCAAATGGTTTTTTAATTGATTGATTTTTAATGTTCATGGCTGGAAATATTTACTCACAAATATATGTATGAGGTTACTTATCACTTTTAATTGAAGTTTTGCTGTTTTTGATAGATGATGTTCCAGCAGCTTCCATCCTATTTTAGCATGATGGGAGCTCGAAACATTAAAGATGCAATGGACAAGATTACTTTGAAAAGACTTTTCCTTATCAATGGATTGGCTGAGGCAGACCAATTCCTAGACTACCACAATCACCCGACCTCATCCTCCATGTATTTCTTTCTATGAGGATACATGAAATCCCTGCTATTTATGACATTTGCAACTGTGGGCATTAATTACATCTCTGAGCTTGAAAGTGGTGGTATGTGTCCATGACATATTGCACAATTTGAATGGATCTGTCAATATTTGCATCAAAGTTGCACTGTCAATATTGCACTGAAGTGGATGAAAAGAATTTTAAACATCAGACACAACATCCTGAGTAAAAATTGTTAAGCATAATATCTACATTTTTTATTCCCAGTTTTAGCTCCTGTTCCTAGAAGGTATAGGGATAACTCCTTACAACCATCTCCAATCACTGTTTCAAAAGGACAATGCCATAATATATACACTTTTCTATAATTTCTTTCATATTTGGCTGTTTACATAGAACTGCATTCTGTTCGTTCCATTTCTATCTCCATTTGAACACCTTTGTTTCTTCAAATTGGAAAGGCTACAACATTTTTGAATTAAAAAATTTTTCACAAATCCAGCAAATTGCAAATGTCTGTATTTCCAATGTATTATTTAGGTTAGTTTTTTTAAACAGAACAACCACATATCCAAGACTTGGAATTTTATAAACTCCCCACTTCTAATTTTATCCACCACAAACATAATTATAAATTAAATATTTTACAATATTACTTCCCAATCTCTATCCAAGATATTACTACTACCTAGTACATCATTAGATGCAACGGTTCAATAATTCTTCTGCACTGCACCCGTAGAAATACATCACCACCAAATACATGACGAAATTTATAACACATTCACCTTAATTTTGTAGTAAAAAAATCATTGGAATATGCTCTAACAAGGTTTTAAAAATTGTAAAATATGTACTCACTCGCATTTTTGCTAATTAAAAATGGATATATATTACATAATAAGCAAATGTTAATTTTTTTGGTGGTACTTTGCAAAGAATTAAGATTATTTTCATTTCAAAATATTTTGATTATAAAATATTCACTTATTATTCATTAAATCTAAATCTGTGTGAAAAAATTATTAATTTTTTTATCCTTAAAACTTATTCAGCTTTTTAAGGATAAAAAATTATTTTTTCTTAAAAGCTGATTTCTTATTCTTTTTTTAACAAAGATGATAAAAAGCTGAATAAGTTTTAAGGATAAAAAAAAAAAATTAATAATTTTTAATAAATTTTTAAATATTTTTAATTTTTAATAATTAATAAGGATTTAAAAATTAACAATTAATAATTCAGCTAAGCCCAAATAAATGATAGCAATGTCAATATGATGCCTTTTAAGAAACCAATTAAATATTTGTGTCATCAGAAACGAATCTTATTGTTACATTTTACTAACTTGTAGAGCTAATTAGCATATAATTATTCTTTAAGATAAATAGCAATAGCAGGTTGATTATTTAAGTATTTATAAAGAGATGTCATGAACTGTTAGTCACAGATTTGGATATTAACTGGTCAAGTAGTAGGCAGCATCTCTTAATAGTTCTTAAAGTTGAGTTTGAATAATTAACTTCTTTTATGTGGTTAAAGATTCACATTATCAAGTAGCCCAATAGCATAATAAAATAATGAATCTATAAATTAATTTTTTTTAAATTTTAATATGATATTAAAAAAAATTTAAAATCTTAGTAAAAACAAGTACTAAAAGATTTTCAAAAATTAAAAACTAAATTTTAAATTAACTGTATAAGTAAAGTATTAAAAAGTAACATTGTTATGACCTTTTTGAAATCAATAATGAAGCCAACTTATATTGACTTAGAATAAATAATTAAGGATTTAAAATGGATTAACAAAATAAAATAACAAAAAATAAACAAAACAATTCTACTGAATTTTATAAAAAAAAAGTAAATAATAAAAAAAAAAAATTTTCTATAGCTTCAAATGAAATTCGTAATGGAACTTGCAGTAAGAATATTCCTCAAATTATGAATATCAAATAGTAAGATTTTTTTAAAAAAAGAAGCTAAGTTTGTTTATTTCTTATAACCCACAAAACAATTTCACAACTTCATAGAAATTAAAAAAACTAAACACTCACTTCAGCTAAGCAACACAAAGCTTGAACACTGTATTGAGCATTATTATGAGCAGATAATGATGAAATAGACCCATCAGAAATGTCTCCACTTACGATACTCTCAACTAAATGAAATAGAAAAAGAATTTCATTAAAGAAAATAAATATGCTAAAACAGGTTGTGGCACATGAGTATAATTTGTTGAGAATGATATTTACTTTGAAATACATAATTTCCATTAATTTCACTCTGATTTCAATATATATAATGATGCATCAGCAATCTTTCATGATATATATATATGAATTTGTATCCTTGTAGTTAACAAGGCTGAATGAAAAAAAAATAATGTAAATTGAAGAGATAAAATAATCATTCAGCAATGCTCAAGTTTGATTATATTTAACATATATATATATATTAATTTAAATTAAATGTTTAAAAACATTTGAACATATTTGTTCCTATTTCATTTAAATAATATAAATAAATTAATCATTTGAATCAAATTTATAAAAAAACCATTACAATCTTTTCATTTAATGATTTTATGTTCAAAAATTTAATATATAGTTAGTCAAAGACGACAACTAAAAAAAAAGTTCATTGTCAGTAATTTGGAATAGAAATATTTATATTATCATGAATAACTTCTTTATTAATTTACATAACATCTGGGAAAAGCTATTACTACTACAACTATTATCAAAATCTGGTTTATTTTTCATCTGGCTTCAGATTCATATATATTTGTATAATAGTTCAAACATCAATTAATAAATCTCACAACTTAAGCATGATTCTTTTTTAAATAAGCTATATAGGCACCCCATTTGTTAGAATAAATATAGCTCATTTAATATTTTACAATAAATCAAGCAAAAATTATATGCACATTCATCACTGCTTTTGTACATATTCAAAACCAATAATGTAATATATTTTTCAAATATTAGATCTCATCTTTTGTCTAAAACAAGAATAAATATATAAACTTAAATTTTCTGTCTCATAATGAGCTAGGATCTCATTGGTGGCCAATTTGGAAATTTCAAAGAAAATCAAGAGGAACAAACATAATGCATCATCTGTTTTGAAGAAAACAAACAAAATGCACATTTTAATGAATAAGCATTTAAAAAAAAACACGACTTCAAATAAATAAAAAAAAAACCTACATAATTAAAAAAAAAAAAATTTACTCTAAACTTTTTTATTATGACAGACAATCGAATGAGCTTCCATTTATCTCCAAACAAACACATCAATAGTCCAACTGTTATTATGCAGAAATTGTTTTGATAAAATTAATAGAATAATTATTGATAGTAAAACTCAATAACTTTTTATGTTTGCTGCTTATGCTATTACCTTTTTCATGTGTGAAATTGGTAATAGAGTTTTGAGAGTTGCAATTTAAATTTAAAAAAAAGCAAACACAGTTATTACACTAAATGATAAAGCAAGTCTTTCGAGCAGTACATAAAACCTATACCAAGAGAAGCAGTATTTCATTTACCCTAATCCAATAGTTGAGAAACAGCATACTTTTGAATTCAGTCCAAACTGAACTATGTACCACTCAGAACTTTTCTTCTCAAGTTTGATTGCAACTTACGGCACATAATGTAAAAATGTGCATATGAACAAAACTTTATTTTTATCTATTATTACATATATAAGGATTATTTTTTTTGCAATTTAATTGAAACTATTGAAAAAGCACCAATACCAGTTTATCAATTTGTTTTTGCCCCTATTACATCATGAGCCTATTTTATATTTAATTACTGTAAATCAATCATTGTTCTTTTTATAAAAAAAGAAAATTATATTAAAAAAACTAGTCCAAAATTGATAATAATATACTTAAATTCAACTAGTCTAAAATATGCATTGTGAACAAGATTTTAGGACAACATCTTTTTATAGTAAGATGTCCAGCAATGTCATGTGATTGCTGATAAATTATTTATTTCTTACGCAACTTATCTCAATATAAAAGTCATCTAAGTTTTTAATATTTATTTTCAAATGTCTGAATAAATGTGAAACATTTTTTTTACGATACACGCCCAAGTATTAAAATTTAAAGTTTATTTTACCTTCGTCATCTCTTGAAGAAATATCTGATTGAGGTCCAGGCCGAACAGCAAGATTGCGCCACAACCATGTAGTTTGCTCTAAACTGTCACATGCTACAGTACTGCAAGCCTCGATAAGTTTATGAGCAATATCCTACATTAAGAAATATAACTATAAATGCAATATTGCAAACAAATGAAAATGCCAAAAATTTTAAAAAGATTGCAATAATAAACATAAAATTAATACCAATAATAATAAACCTAGAATTATAATGCATAAATTACAAACCTGAAGATCTTTTGAGATTTTTTATCTTCAAGCAAAGGTGATCTCAGCACAAATTCATGCAAAATACTAAATTGAAAGGACACACATTTTGCATTACACAAGTCAGCTTAATACATAATACATTTATAATACATTTTAATACATAAAAAAAATAAAATTTTACCCCAATAAATGAAACTGTACAAGAGGATAGGTGATTTGCAATCCATCTTTCCATAAACCTAATAACGCTTGCCATGTTTCAATAAGTTGAGAGCCAGATGTTTGTTGAATATAAGCTAAGAAGAATTGTAATGTGTTCACTTCAATAGCAACTTTATTCTGAAAAAAATATATAAATTTTGTTATACAGCATTTACTTACAGCATACGCCTAAAATTTCATTTAATAATATTTTATTTTATGCTTCCATCTTAAAGCTTTTTAAAAATTTGCATGATAATAAGAAATACTCTTACATAAATGAATGACAGAATTACTGCAGATATTATTTTAAATTTGAATAAAATAAAAATAGAAAATATCATTGAACTAGTCATGAATGGAATAAATTTTTTAAAATTGTATATATATAAACAAAAAAAAAAATCTTGATGTATATAATTTAAATATTAATACAGAGCTTGCACTGGATAAATGTATAAAAGGTTACATTGATTACGCAATTTGTATTAATTCTTTTTTATGGGGAGATAAGGTTAACATAAAGTAACACTAAATTAAAATGCAATCTAGAACATGCTATGTTTAAAAAAAAAAAAAACAACAATATTAATATAATAAATTAGTCAATATTATATAAAACAAACATATCTTTCCAAAGAACTTACTTTTGGGACATAGAAGGGGGTTGTTTTATAACATTCCTGATTGTTTGTATGATAGATTCTAAGGGAAATACTTTAATGGCAGCAACTAGTTCAACAAGAAGAAGCTGTTCTTTTGACCAGGTTGGAAAAAACCTGCAAATGAACATCGAGGAAACATTCAAAACATTATAAATAATTTCATTTCTTAGTTTCTAATGAACGTCAAAATTTAATATATATATTTAGGAAAATAATAAAGAAATGCCAATTTAATAATGAAAACTTTGATGAATAGTAATATGTTTTCCAAAGCTGAAGTGGCAATTTTTTTAACCCTACTTTTGAAACTGATGCAAACTTTGACAAGATTTTCTAATAAAAAGTTTTTATGCAAAGTAGAAATGTACCTTAATACCAATTTTACAGAATAGAATCTTCAAATATGTAATGTGCTTTAATCTTAAAATGTTTTTTTAATTACAATTGGATAGATTAAACTTATGAACCTACCATCGAAAATTAAACACACAGTAGTGAAAAGCAGAAAAATCGAAACGACTCTTTTGATTGACACAAAATGCAGCAAGAAAGTAGCAAATATGTTTATGTATGAACAAAGCAAAGAATTGCATACAAAAATGAAAACAATATTGAATTTTCATAAGTTTAGAGATCAAGTCATATTGGAGTCATTAATAAAAAAAAAAGTTAACAGCCAAAAAACTGGCATTAATAGTGTATGTGAACACCCTCAACTGCATACAAAATTTACAGCTTTTAACCATGCTTTCCATGAAGTGATCAACCACCAAAGTATCACGTAATGGCCATTCCTCCCTACAGAGCAGTTTGCAAATCTGTTAGAATAGCTGGGGGGGGTTAGGACACTCAGCACAGGTGACGGCATCCCAAAGATTTTCAATAGGATTAGGATAGGGCAAGTATGCCAACCACAAAATGCACCCAATCCCCTCACTCTCCAAGTAGTTCATTGACAATCACAGCTCTATGGGACACACATCATCCATTAAAACAAAAGCAGGACCAACTGCTGAAACATACAATCTCTCAATGGGGACTAGGATTTCATTCCAATACCAGACATCCAGCACAGAACCTCGTCTAAAGATATGCAGCTCGGTGTGATATCCCAATGAAATTTATGCCCACATCATGATGCTTTCACTTCATAATGGTTATGCTCTGGGACAGAATGTGTGCACCTTCTCCTCTCCAGACCCTTACATGCTTGTCAACTGTTTGTAGGACAAATCACGGTTCACACATTAAGATAACATAGCCTCAATAAGCCACAATCTTATTGACATATTCCTGACACCACTTTAATCGTATCCCCCTGGATTATTGATAAGGACGAATAGAGGGACATAAATTCGGGGTACCTGGCGTATAGTTCATTCAGGTGTAGCCTTTGGCATACAGTAGTGGTAATATCGTCTTACCAATGATCGCTGCAACCACAGATGTCACACATGTGGAGGTGGCTCATCGATACTGCTTGGCTACAATAACAATACGACGATCTTCTGCACGTGTAGTGACCCTTGGACAACAGGTCACAAGTCTCGCGACAACTGTTTGGCTGGTTTGCAATTGTTTCCATAATTGTGAAATTATGGAATAATGAACTCAAAAAAAAAGAACAACATCTGTGATTGATTGCCTTGCTTCAATGTGTTTGACAGCAAGTGGCAGTTACACAAAATATTTGCATAATTCCATCAAACTCTACCATGAACTGCAACCTCTCCAATTCAGATTGCCTTCCGGAAATTAACATTTTTCTCTGCATGTTTTAATTTTGACAGGTAATGTGTATTATTTGTGGAATAAAGGCAGGACATAACAAATCATAATCATTTTTTAAAACAGAAACTGTAAGATTGAACATCATAACATTATAAACATTTAGCTTAAAAATAAATAAAAAGACTGGATAGGATAAATTAAGATAAAGCAGCCTTTGGTGAGCATAAATTCAAAGCTTCAGTCAAGTCAAGTTAATATATAAAGAAGTTGATAAAAAATATTAAAAACCATAGCAATTGAATAGTTTTCTTGTAAAAGTAAATTAATTGATTATTTATTTACTGATTATTTTTGTAGCTTCTGAGTTCATTTTATATATAAAACGTGTTATAAATTAAACATTTTATAAATTAAACACAATTTTTATTAAAATCAACTGTTTATTTTAATATAATTAATTAAATTGTTTTAATATTTTTATAGTGATTAAAGATATTATTAATAATGATTAATAATTATTAATGATTGGTTAAAGACTACAAGTAAAAATTAACGTATTTTAAGTATCACTTAATATTTTTTTTTACAATAACATAAAAAATAAAATTTATGAGATTTTATTAACTTTATTATAAAATTATATTTTTAAAAATTATTATTCAATTTTAAAGTAATTACAATTTAAAAATAGAAATACCTTTCTTATTTGAGGAATCATTGTATTTCTGTTTTCATGCCAAACTACTGCAATAGCTGCCATGAAATTTGATCCATGATTTAAAGAAATGGGACTTAAAAAACTTAGTATATGCTGCTTAACAATCTAGAAAATAATTTATAGAGATATACAAACATAAAAATAATATATGATATGCTAAAATATAATATATTATATAAAGAAATAAAATATGACTTTAAACTAAAGCTATACATACACAATACTAAACTAGTAAATAATCGTGAGTTGATTTTTTATTTTTATTTTCAAGATACATTGATCATTAAAAATTCAAAATTAATATTAAATATTTTAAAAATTTAATATTTAACAGCAAATCATATTATAAATGCAGCATCAAACTGCAACTATTAAAGTATCTAGTTCAAATTAGATACAAAATCTGTTTCCCTTGCTCCACTGCAAGAGAATTCGGAATTTGCATAATTACAATTAATGCTTAATATTCTGTGATATTTAAGAAACTAATAGTTAGATTTTAGCAGAATCTGATGCAAGTTGCCAGTTTTAGGTGATAGATATTAATTATTATATTACATTGGTTTAGATATTGCACTGTTAGGCTACATCTTAGTTAAAGACAACAAAGTCAAGAAATTATGTGAATTTCATACAAATATCCTTGTATAATATGCTACATATATAAGCTGTTATATTTAATTCATTACAAATTAAAACAGAACTGTAAAATATTTTTTACTTTTGATGAGAAAAAAAACTGGACAATGCAAAAATTGTAAAGTTATTTATCAAACTAACACATTCAAAATAAACAAAATTTGAAACGACGAAACAAATTATAATTTTCAAATACTAACTAAAGAAAAATTATTAAACAACTTTTTATATATTATTGTATTTTTTTTTCGTTAAAACAAATTTAAAAGGAAATAAAAATTACAATCAATGAAAAGAGAAAGGATTCATATAATCTTAGTAAAACTTACCTTAGGGGTCCCCATAATCCACCACTCTCTATGATGATTTTGCTTATCGACTTCTGTTACAATTCGAAAAACAGATGTAATGCTAGATATTACTCTAGGTAAATTGCTCAGCAGTACACGTCTTGCTGCTAAAATAGGATCAAAAGAAGTAGAAGAATCTCGACCAGATAAATCCTAAAAATAAGAAGTAAAAGTAAAGTAATTTATTGGACAGAAATTTTTAATAATAAATACAAGTGTAAATTTGAAGCTGCCGAAAGCAAAATATTAAAAATACATAAAAAAATTTTAATAAATTATATTCATATAAACAAATAAAATATATTTTAGAATTAATTTTTAATCTTTGGTATTAGGGAAATTAATTTTGTAAAGGAGAATATTCTGTAATACCCATTATGCTGTTTCTGATTTCTCTAATTACAATTAAAAGATTCAATTATTGCATTAACTCCTATTAACCTTGTATTCTAATATTTCCATATACCAATCCACTTCTTGATTTTCTTAAAATCCAGAGAATTGATTGCTGCTTAATTTCAGAGATTTCCCTGAAATACTTTAAAAAGAATTTGACTATGAATAAAAATTCAATATGAAAATATTTGATCAATACATATATATATATAATCAAACAGTTTTTGTATGTAATTAGTCTCTATGTAATTCATAGGCTATTAGTTCAATCATCTGATCAGCTATTAGTTCAATCTCTGCATTAAATCTTGTGTATCAGTTACTCCCAAAATATCTTTCTGTGATAATGTTTTTTAAATAATAGCTATCTAAAGTCTTATTCTATGTACATCAGGTTTAATATTTGATGTTCATTTAACATTAAAGGGATTCAGATGCATACTTTAAATTATTTTTTTAATATTACAATAAAAAATTTTAATCTGAGAAATATTTACATCAAAATCTTTCAATAATACAGTAGTATTTTATTCTAGAAAAAATTAAAATTTTATGATAAAAAATACCACCCTAAGAAATTTCTCATTTAATATAAATAAGTAGAATCGATGAGATTTAAAAGTGCAGCTATACATGATAATAAAAACGCATAATTAAAGTTATACCCCCTAAAATACATTTTGCTTACATCCACCCCACAATCAGGATAGATTCACCAATAGGAAGTAATTAGGCTGTGCACACAAACATGTTGTGATCTTAGTTAATCATATATATCCTGTGATTTAGCTAACATGGATTTGAAGAGATTGTTTCAACAAAACAGTTTGTATCATTTGGGGAAAATAGTTGAAGTGGCTTTAGAAATACAAACATATGTGCACAATTACTCTGCACTGCCAAGTTTAAGATGCAGGATAATGCAGATCTGTCAACTTTAGATAATGTAGATTTATAGCAAACACAATTTTATGAGTGCATGTTTGAAGAATGGGTGAGAAATATGCTTATTATATTATTCTAATTTAAATATAAATATTCATATGTAAATTTCTTTAAAAAATTATATTAATATTTTATTATTCAGCCATATTTAAGTAACTTACCTATAAATGAAACAAAATGCAAATTATTACACTTAAGATGAGAAGAAATAAAAATTTCTAAATATGTGTATGTGTATTTTCTCATTCTTTTATTCAGGTGCATATAACATAACACTGAAAAATTGAGCCTTTTAAAAATTAATATTTAGTAAACCTAGTCATTTGGATTCACATTAAACATCAAATAAAAATACCTTTTGGTTTGATGAAGTAGAGAAAACATGGATCAGATTTGAAATAATCTGAGATGCAGTAGTCCCAGGAGCATAAGGTTGGGATGGAACAGGTGGCAATGGTGGTTGATTTAATGGCGAAAGAACTGGTGAAGGACATTCTAATAAGCAATAGTGACAAAGTGTTGTAAGACCTTCAATAAGTGTAATCAAATAATCAGGTGGCATGTTTACAGATTTTGGAGGCAGAGAGCAAAAAGCTGAACTGTTATAAAGAAAATGGAAATAATTAAAAGTGCAAAGATATTTTTGAAATATAAAATTGACAAGTATTATGGAATCAAAAATTAAAAGTAATATTTTTAGTTTTTATGCTTAATGATTTAGAAACTACAGCTTTTAAAAACCCCTTTTAATATATGGTGACATAAAGATATTTTCCTAATGATATATATAAATGATACATATTTATTCTTTAAATGACAATGATAAATTTCATATATTAACAGTCATGCCTATCTGAAGTATAGAAATGCAATGTTTCAATTAAATACAAAATTTTTTTAAAATTAAAACAGACCATAAGATAAAAAAGATTATTACTGCAGAGCAGCATTTTTCACCATTTTCTTTTCAAAAATATATCCTAAATATACAATTATATTATAGTAAAATATTCATCATATATCTACAACAATAAGTCACTAATTCATTATTAATATACCTTATAATTATTAAAAATTACATAATTAGATATTTTTAAAACATTTTAAATAATAGCATTAGAGATATTCAATGTATTTGCATGTAATTATCTTTTCTAATAAAATAAATCCCTTTTAAATTACTTTTACTGCTCCCAAAATCAACTTTAATCAGATAAAAAAAGTGAATATGAGATATTTTTAATCTTTCTACAGGAAAGAGTTCAAAATAATGAGAATTTAGAACTATTTTATTAATAAGTCAATAAAAATAAATATAATTTTTTTTTTTAAATATTAGGTTTTCCAAATATATCTGTCAAATTTAACAAATAATACTCATCTAAAAATGTTGAAAATACATATTTTATGGAAACATCTACCTGTGAAATGATGCTAATTTGATTAACATGACTTCAACGAATACAGAGCAAAAACAACAAAGTAACCTTCTTATGTTAAATATTAATTTCTAAGAATAGTGTTGATTTCATAATGTGCATATACAGTCACTACTAAAAGTTAAGCACATAGCAGTAAAATGCGGGTAAATCGACAAGTAATGCTTTGATTGGCATGAAATCTGGCAGGAAAGCAGTAAATATGTACATGAAAACAAAACAAAAGGATTACATACAAAGAAGAAAACAATATTAAATTTTTATGAGATGAAGTCATATTGGAGTCATTAACAAAATGGTGTTTAAAGCCAAAACAAATAAAACCGACATTAATAGCATATGTGAGCATCCCTCACCTGCATACAAAGTTTACAGAGTATAACAGTGTTTCCATGAAGTGATCAATCACTGTAGAGTAAAGTAATCACCATTCCTCTTATAGAGCAGTTTGCAACTCTGTGAGAGTAACTGGGGGTTGGGAAAGTTTACACAGCATGCAGAGGGCATTCTAAAGATTTTCAATGGGAAGCCGACCACTCCATACATACAATCCTCTCACTCTCCAAGTAGTCATCGATGATCACAGCTCTATTGGATGTGCATTAACATCCATTAAAATGAAAGTAGGATGAACTGGTGCAATCTCAAAGTGAGGTCCAGGACTTCATTCCGATGCCGAACTGCCACCACAGAATCTTGTCTAAAGATGTGCAGGCCAGTGCGTTATTCCAACAAAATCGCTGCCCACATCATACTGCTTTCATCTCAGAATGCATAATGTTAAGTGACGTTCTAGGGCCGATTACGTGTGCCTTCTCTCCAGACACTTACTGTTTCTGTACCACGTCATCTGTTTGCAGGGCAAACTGCGATTCATCCGTTAATCTAACATTGACCCAATAAGTCACAGCTTAATTGACATGTTGCTGACACCATTTTAATTATGCCCATCTGGTTTGGATGGACAGAGGAACACAAAGTAGGAGTACCTAGGCATAGGTCCATTCGTGTAGCCCTCGGCGCACAGTAGTGGCAGATATATCGTCTTAGCAATGGACAGTGTAACTAATTATGTCACACATATGGAAGTTGCTTTTCGATTCCGCCTGGCTATAACAACAATATATCGATCTCCCGCATGGATCATAACCCTTGGAAGACCGGCCACAGTCTAGGGACAATTGTTTGGTTGGTTAGGAATTGTTTCCATAATCGTGAAATACGGAATGATGAACGTCGAAGAAAAGAACTACATCTGTGATTGATTGTCCTGTTTCAATGCGTCCGATAACATGCCAGAGCTCAGGATCTTCCATTCGTATTTTGGTAGCAATAGAAACACATCTGCCTTGAATACAAAACATAAAAAAGTTCTAAACAATTTTATCAACACTTATATGTAACTTCTATAACACTTAATAATGCTGGCTTCTTAAACAATTGCCTTTTTTACATATTTCTTGACACAAAACCGTAATTGGCTGTTACATAACATATTTGCTGAATTCCATCAAACTCTGCCATGAACTGCAATCTCTCCAATTTAAATTGTCTTCCCTGAAACTAACATTTTCCTCTGTGTGCTTAACTTTTTTGCCAGAGAGTGTATTTGATATTGAAAAAGGTATCTACTTCCATTTAAAAAATGAAAAAAAAAAAAAATAAATAAATAAATAAATCTAATTTGGTTCAATTTGCAAAGAAAATTCTTTTGTAAAATATTGTCTTAACTATAAGAAGAATTTCACATATAGAATATAAAACTAGTTGCAAATTGTAAGCTGATGATTCAAAATAAAATTATATCTTGAAAACTAATACATGGATACCATTAGGTCATTTTAAAGAGGATTAAAAAGGAAATCAAGATATAGAAAATACAAGAAATTATTTCTCTTATTTTTTTATATAGAATATATGTAGAGCAGTTCACTGGATTGTGTATCATAATAGCTCATAATTAATAACAAATTCTAAAATGAATCAAGTAGGAGAGAATATGCGCAAGCATTGCCTAATCAAGAAAAACAGTCTAATTCTTATTTTCCTAACCATCAAGCATCTGCAATACTTTTAAAACAACAAAATAAGATAATAAATATGCTTCATCAATAGGTGCACATTTTTGATAACATTTCTTTTTGTGTTTCTACTCTTTCATAAAAATGTAGCTCTATAGCAATTGTGATAAAACTATTTAATATATATATATATATATATATCAGATTCAGGTAAATTTTAAATTTTTTTAATGTTTTACTGTATTGCTATAGTAACACTTTCTGCATTATAATAATATGAAGTACTATATATATAAATATATATGTAGTAATAGGTAAATATGAATTATTAACGAAAATAAATATTTCAAACAACTATTTAAGAACTAAAATGGTTTGACAAAGCATAAGTTAATTCAATAATTATTTTCCTACTTTGTTTATTTAAATTTTAACAATAATGAACAAAAAACTTTTATTTTAAATAATGAGCATATGAGCAGTATTTTCAAATAATGCATTTGAAAATACTGTAACGAACTAGAAAATAAAAAAATTTTACAATTATTTTAATACAATTTTTGCTAAGTTACATTACTTTTCTGAGAAAATTAAAAATTGTAAAATCACTACTTACTTAAACATGAATATTAAAATCGAAATAGAAAAATAGAAATTATCATAATAGATATTAAAATTAAATTATCATAAATCATAAACACATTTACACATTACCTTTCTGATGATATCCCAAATAATTTTTATAACATTTTCTAAATTGATACACAGTTGATTGACAACTGTCATAACTAATCTTGGCAACCAACGTCCCAACAAATGATAAAGCAGATGTAACTAAAGATAACCAATGAATATGCAAGTGTACATTATGTTCTGTCGTAAAGCAGTAAGTATAGTACTTAAGAACATTGACTGGCAAGGAATCAGTACACCTGAAACAAAGTAAAAATAGATATAAATAAAATAAACAATGTTAATTTTAAAAATAAAAATTAAAATTGCAACAATCTGAAAGAAATACGGGCTTTCCAAATTTAAGTTATTCATATATAACATTAGGTACAAGTATAATCAAAAGTCAATATGATATAATACTAATTTTTAATAAATATAATGGAACATAAGCATAAATGAAATATTTATTAAACCAAACATAATGGATAAAAAAGCTTATTTAATAATATTTAAATACTAAAAATAAATTTTAATTTTTCTTACATTAATAACAACTTTGGGCTAAACATAAATGAAAAATAGGGTATAATATTATGATTATTTGAATCGTATATTTGGATAAAAATAACCAACATTAGTTTTCTGAAGTTAATTTGGATTAATGATCAATTTATATTTATAATGAGATAAATTATTTTCAGAAAATATACCTAGATAAATATAAAGAATTTTAATTATTACCACTGCTTCAAACATTGAGAGAAGAAGCATAAGAAGACATAACCTTTTAATCACAGAAAACAATATGCAAAGGTGCAAATAGTTTATCATCTGCTTATTTTACTTTATACAAAATAAATAAATTGGGCTCAAATGTCTTACAATTTTAAAAAAGTAACAAATATATTAGATTATCATAAATCATAAACAAATAGTTTGTTTTCATTAAAATCGTTGTTTCACAAAACTTTGCTTGATTTCAAAATAAATAATGAAAAGGAACTAATAAATTTTCTACAAAAAATAAGATAGATATAAATGGTTGTCAATTGAAATGTTTTTATTTTCAAACATAAAATATTCCATCTAAAATTCGAACATACCAGGTTGAAATTTTGAAGAGGAATTTGGACTGGGCAATTTGCTTGATTTCTTTTCTAAAGTATTATCAGCAGTCTTTGAACCAACATTATTTATCACATCTTTTTCTGAACCATTTTGAGATAAAATAGTATCTTCAAGAACTATCAGAGTAGCCATCAGTCGTAAAAGATGTACCTGAGAAAAAAAAAATACTGTTATGCATGATGCCCAGTATAAAAAAATTAGAAATAAGAAATAAAATTTATTTGCATTCAAATATTAATTTTTTTCAAGTAAGGAAATAGTATATTATATGTGGTAATGAAGACCAGTACAATTATAGATATTTATAGCCACAAATATTATATTTGCTGTCATCTCGTAATTCTTTTCAAAACTTAAAATTTGTTTTAAATATTTTTAAAATATTATTTCAAAATGCAATAGTACATAATAATTGTATTTGTTTATTCTCTGATTGATTATATTAAATTACAAGATAAAATATTTAATGCAAAATAATCATTAAACACTATCTTTTAAAGTAATAACAATTATTTAATATAACTTTAAAAAAAAAATATACTCATGCAACCTGAAAAGTATCTTGAAAGTCATTAGCATGAAACTTATTAACTACACCACTTCTGTAAGGTTTTTCATTAAATTCAACAATCGCTTCAGTAAATGTAGTATTTTTTCACTTTCAGTAGCAACCTGATGTTGTGAATCATAAACACTAGCAGCAAGGCAATGAAGAAGTGTCTTTGAACTTTACTTCTATGCAATAAATCACTTAAATAGGGAAGCAAAACTCTTTCCACTATCTTTAACGATTCCAACAAGTTCAGAAAAAACAAGTGTTAGAACTTCCATGCAAAGAAGACGAACATTTCTGTTTCCTATCACTTCTTCAGTAAGCTTAACATGAGGTAAATTTGGATAATGACTTCTAATGTGATACAAACAAGCTGCTACAATAACTTCAACATAAGTGTTGCTCCGAAACATTGTTGTAGCTTCAGCAGTTAACTCTCCATGAAAATTGTTCCCAAAGACTGATTTACGATGGCGTGCTAACAAAACTTGCAATTTTTGGCCTTTCAAACTTAATGAATTGCTGATATTTGTTGTAGACATACTACACAAAGCAATTCTTGGATTAGTCAATATAATTGCTTTTAAAGAATAAAGAGCATAAAGAGTTTTTTGGAATCATATACTTGGCAATATAGCAAAATATAAGTATGCAATGGATGAACAGTGAGCTGAGACATACTATTCAAGTCAGATAACTTTTTGGAAGAATTACATAAATCACAACTTTCATTAAAATCATCAATGAAATTAAAAATCAGTAGAAAACTGAGTTTCTTTTTCAGAAAGTTCATTGAGTACAACTTCAGCTATTATTTCATTCAGAACTGAAGAAACTACATTTTCTATGCTCATTTCAGAATCTGAGATAGGTTTGCATTTTCTATAATATCTTCTTCAAAAGAGCTTCGTCGCATAAAATCAATGCGCTTCGCTTGCGATAAATCGGGTGAAGCAAAATTAACATAATCTAACTGAGAATCACTTCCTAAAGAAGATAAAGACCCAAAAGGGTTAACAAAAACTGATATTGGTAATTTTAAATCACGCTCATGGCTTGAAGGCAATTCAAAATCTTGTATCATTGAATTGTGAGTAACTACAGTTGAGCCTTTATTGCTGTCAACATTCAATACAGATGTCAGAGCTAAAATCTTCCTCTCTGGACTTGGTTGATGAGATGATGGATGACTATCATCACTTATATGATATATAACATGTCCAGAAGTACTGCTAATAGCATAAACTTTGGCTTCTGTATCTTCAGGGTTGCTCAAATCTTTATCAACAGAAACAACTCTTTTGGAATGAACACTAACATGCTGAACAGATACTCGAGCAGAATCAGGATGTAGAAGAATTAATAATATAGGTTCAAGAAACCGTGCAACATCACCACGTTGAAGTGAATGATTTAACCATGCTTGAGAAATAGCTTTTGGGGTCCAGTTTCTTTACCAAGATTATCAACATAAGAAAAAGACACACCTAGAAAAAAAGAAACTAAACTAAACTCATGAATTTCCACAATATATTATGTAGTATTTTATTTAAATATGATATAATTAATGAAAAATTTATATTAACTCAAATTCATTACAAGTAAAAAAAAACCTTAAAATATTCCATCTATTCAATAAGATGATGCAAAAACAAAATGAAAATAATTTTATCCATAAAACCAGTACATGAATACTATATTTACTGATGTTTATGAAGTACATATAATACACACAATATGATTTTAA
The DNA here is from genome assembly GCA_021605095.1 of Caerostris extrusa. NCBI lineage: Eukaryota > Metazoa > Arthropoda > Arachnida > Araneae > Araneidae > Caerostris > Caerostris extrusa. The sequence continues at coordinate 4,552 of BPLR01015642.1, read as the reverse complement.
AAGATTTATGTAGAAATATAACAAATATCAATGCCATTTTTACAAAAAATAATCCATATACACATGACAATAAATGAAACATTAAAATTGCAGATATTAACATTACTAAAAAGAAAAAAAAAAAATACAAATACAATCAAATGTTAAAAGAAAACAATATATTTGAAAGGTTGATCTAGCACTTATACTAGGGCAAAAATTTGACTTTTAACTGTTTATTGCACTATTACATCCATATGACTTATTATTTCAGTAACAAAACAAAATGCAAAAATTGGCTAGAATAGAAGCAAGTAATAGAAATTCTAACATTGATCTTCAAAATAAATTTTCCTTATAGAAAATAATTTTTAACATTGCTATGTATTTGAACAAAAATATTTTAGAAATTTAACTTTTTCTTGAAAAGAATTATTTCACATATTAATTATATTTATTTTTAACATAAATCATTTAAAAACAAGAAAATCTTTCACTAATAATTGCATGATCAATCCATGTTGATTGTTTTAAAAGATTTTACAATTATTCATATTGAAGCATTTAATAATTCAATAGTTACATATCTAATTGAAGGTTTTTATTAAATCAAGGAGTAATGAAAACTTCCTAACCTGTCAAATACTCGTATCATTGCAGAAGGAGTTGACTTCAAATTTAAATCTCGAGTAAGATGCCATAAAATGCTAAATTTTTTTCTGAGCTTCAACTTGTTGCTACATAAAAGATTTTAAAAATATTCATGACAATAAATATTAGTCAATATTAAAATAAAATTAATAAATATTAAATTCAAATCTAAAAAATATTGCACAAAAAATAAAACACATAAGTAATACAGCTTATAAATGCCTAAATATATATATATAATACAGAGTTAGTCATAGTTAAAAATATGCTACTCGAAACCATCTGTAGCTTGATGTAATAAACAAAATGGAAGAGAGTACTAATAAATGCTATAGGAGGAGGATAAGTGAAAATATTTGTTTCAAAAGTAACAGATAAAGAGAATATGCCATTTTTAATGTTTTAAGACTTAAAATAAATATATCAATGAATTACAGTGACTGAAACTGAATTAAAACATGGCCTCTTATTGCGATTGGACATGGTCAATGAACTCAACATTCTTATGTATCAACCTTCTCTAGAACTAAATGCAATAGATCCAAAAGAATGTTCACCAAAGCTCATATTAAATTGCTTTTAAAATAACCAAGTTTAGGATCTCACCAAGACAGACTAAAATTATTCCTACATACAAAAATCACATGGGGTTAGATCAGAGGGATTGAATTAACTATTTAATAGAAAAGAAAAGACAGACTTAGCCGTGTTGCTGTTGAAATTGATGTACCATTATAGCTGTGTGTGGAGGCGGCTCCATCTCACATGTAAGTTATCTCATTCAAACATCGGTTTTAAAACTGTTCAGTATATTTTCACATTTAAAAAAAGTAATTGATCTTATTCAAAGTAACATTCTCAAAATATAATGGACAAATGATAAATTCAGCTTCAAAGTCACAACAAAGAGTACTTTTTGGTTAAAACATACAGAATTGGCTACAATATGTGGAGGCTTCAAAGGCTAAATTCAACTCTCTAGTTAACAATTTCATTCAGATCAAAATATTTTATTTTCCCAAAAAGAGCAAATGTACATTGCATGTTCCAATTGTCATACAAATGTATGTTCGATGCAAGCTGCAGCATTTGATCTACCTTGTATGCATGGGTGAATAAATTTTTGCATGTCTTTCTATATAATGGATTTACACATCGAACTGATGTGCAACATTATCAGTAATGGTTTCCTTTATGCCACTAAAAATCTCAGTTGTTACGAATATAAATGCCTCCTGTGGTACATGTTTTCAATCTCTATTAAATTAAATTTCAAGCAATTCTTTTTTTCAAACATCTAAATCAATGTGCTGGCAGTAAGCAGATCCTTGAATAGGTTTTGATAGAATTTAAACTCATAGATAGTCTAGTTACAGCTAAATAATTTCACACAAGTTATACCTTCAGAGGTAAAGCAAAACACATAATTGGTAACCTGCCCTTTTCTCCTATTTTATAGCCAAATTGTTGGTGTTGTAACACATGTAGCAAACACATTTTCTCCATTCACTGCTTCAGCTATTGCTAAAATATTTAAAAAATTTTTTTTTTGTAGCATACTTTTCTATGTCTATTAATTCTATCAAATTTCATTCCATTCCAGTTAAAAAGTTCCTGATTATATATATATATATATAAAATATATATAATATGAAAAAAAATATAATATGAAAGTTATATATATATATTTAAATATATAATATTTAAATTATATAACTTTATAACATTTCATATTATATTTTTCTAAACAAGAAAAATGATGAGAGGGAACAAATTATGAATTGTAATATTTATAAAGAAATAAAAGATTACAAAATTTTCATTTTTATCCTTAATTACAGCATTTATTAATGTTAAATAAATATTCATTATAATTAAGTAAATAAAAAAAGTAAAATTAAAAATAAATTTAAAAAACATTAATTACCATTTCATCACCAGATGACATTGAATTGCATATAACTGTTTCACAAATAGAATTTGCAGGAGATAAATTATGAACTTGTTGTAAAAGTTCTGTTCCACGGAAACAAAAATTAGGTCTGTCATCTCCAATATAGTTCCATAATTTATTAGCAGCTACATTGAATATAAGAGTTTCATTTGAAAGAAATTCCAGTTGTGAAGCACTCACAACAGGTGTTAAAAAGCAACTAATACAACGGTTGAAGAACTGGCTTGAGATCTAACATCAGAACTGGTTGGAGATCTAACATCAGAAGAATTGTTTTGAGACCTAACATCAGAACAACTAGCTTGAGACCTAACATCAGAACAACTAGCTTGAGACCTAACATCGGAGCTTGATGAAAATTCTGATGCCACTTCATTTATTTCATTATTATAAAAGAACAGACTTGGTTAATGAAATCAGGTCAAAAAAAATGTAGAAGTTGCACTGAAAAATATTTCTTCAGTTGTAACAAAACAACTTAATGCAATAATAAGTTTTTAGCCACTCAGGAATTTCTGATGATCTAGCTACAAAAAAATATACACACAATAAAATTTATTCAATAATACAACAAAAATTAAATTCTATGATAATTAATTATTATTTTTAAATTAAAAGAAAATCAATTTCAAATATTAAATGTATATTTTAAATATAATATGAATGATTGTCATAATCTGCTCCTCACAGGACAAAGTACTTTCAAAAGAAATATATATATATAAATATTTAAGTTAACGCTTTTGTTTCTTTGTGCACTTTTTTAATTGGATATCTATATGCTTATATTGAATGCAAGCATAAAATATGCAAGATATTTATATGCTAGTGATGCATTAACTAAATACACAACTTTGGCATTTTAATCAGTTTTCCAGCAATTTCAACAAGACAATTCCTTAAACTTACATCAAAATGTTGTTCTTATTTATTTGTTCCTAGAACTTCTCATGTTATTTCTCTGTAGCTATTATTTCTTCACAAATAATTAAATTTTACATTTAAAAAAAAAAGGCATCTGTTGTCATCTCTAATTGATCAAATATATCCTCCTGAAAATGCTTCTTTTTTATATTTAATTTTTTTTTTTTTTACTTTATTTGGACAAATTAAAAGTTTATCTTTAAGGAAGCACACACTTCTGGTTAATATTTTCACATCATTTGTGCTGCACTCTACAGTGTGAAAACAGTGATTTAAACACTAGCAAATTAAAAATTAATAATATGAAGACAGAAAAAAAGCATGTATATTGATAAAACCAATATGTAATGATATCATCATATTAAATTTCAATTATTTATATAAACTGTAAAAGAAATTTTACATAATAAAAAAAAAAAAAAAAATATTGATTGTAGTGGATATTAAATTAGTCAAAATATTATGTTAAAAAATTCTATATTTTTATAATAGAACAAATGTTTTTCATTCTGTAAATTTGATTAGATAAAATAAAAAAGATTATATTTCTTAATTAACTAATAGCAAGACATTAGCACAATATAGCATGCCAAAAGATGTAATATATATAAATGAGAATAGTAAATTGTTAAACATAAAAGAATGCATTAATATTTATAAAAAAAAACTCTGAAAATAATTTTATATTAAAATATATTATGAATGAATTATTAATAAAAATATTTTTATAGTAAAATGTTTAATAAAATAAAAATGGAGTATACAATTTTTTAAGACTACTTCAAATTTTTCAAACATGCCTTGACATTTAATTGTATCAGGAAAACAAATATAAGAAAAAAACTAAAAAGTAACTATGCACTAAATATGTACAGATAAAAATGACAAGCTATATAGCATTCAAGAAACAAACCAATTTCACTTACCTGCATTTAAATGCTTATCATACAGACTTTTAGAATTGGTGTAAAATGTTGGAAATACAGAGTGAATGTGGCTGAAAGACACGTGTTCAAAAGTTTGCCTTTAAGTAAAGCAATACAC
>BPLR01015641.1:0-16402 GCA_021605095.1 Caerostris extrusa | reverse complement strand
ATTAAATGTTGAAATATATTTAAGAAATATATTTGAAACTAATAACCCTGAAATTTAAGTTTAGCAATTTTGGCTTAAAGTATTTAATTTCCTTTTAGTTAAATTGGCCGATTTTTTCATGTTTTTTTCATTGTTTAATATTTTAACCCTTATTATTCGATGAAACACTTCGAAAATTAATACTAAAAGTTTTCAGGATTGCATTACAATTTTCCTTCTTATTTTCAGTTTTTACTTATATCATAAAACAGAACATGTTTTAATTAATTTTTAATTTAGAATCTTCTGCTACCTCAGAACTTAGTACTGAAGAACCTACTACGCCCAATTAAAACCAGGAAAAATCAACCAACCACCACAGGAACTCCAACCAAGGATCAAATTCTGATGAATTTAAAATGCTTAGCTCAAATCTACTGAGGAATCATCATGTGGAAGAATCTGCATCGACTGCAAGTTCCAGCATCCAAGTTTCTGAATCTTCTACTTTGAGCACTTACGAAATATCAACAACAGAAACTTAATAAACCTTGAAAATTGAAGAAAATCTTAAAGAACTGAAAAATCAAAATTTAGTTTTTCTTCAGCCTTTATACGCTTTCTGTGAAAATAAGATTTAAATTATTATTGATTAAAGAGGATTTCTTTTTGTATAAAATAATAATTTATATCTTCAGCAATGCTGAAAGTATATCAATTTTAAGATTTGTGTGTTTTCTGCAATAAATAAATTTATTTTATGTATTTATTGATCATTTTTTAAATAATCCTTTTGTGACTTCTATAAAATCAGCTGCTCTTTAAGTAATGCATGCTTTTATATTGTGTACTCTATACTACATAGATAAAACATTTCTTATACAGCAATTCTGACAGAACAAAAGCTATTTAATAAATTATTATTTTCATATATTTTCTTATGATTTTTGATATTTTTCTCTTTACATAAGAATAATTTTTATTCAAGCTGTAAGGATTAGTTCTGTTTCAGCAATATATAAATCACTTATTATACTTAACAGGCTTGACACATAAAGATTCATGAAAATATAACAAAACGTTTCCCAGACATTTTTATGTTTTCAATTTAGGCTTGACTTTTTTCTATTTTTCATCACGACATATTCAAGTTTGAACTTAATGTTAGGATTTTTATAGCTTCTTAATAAACAAGCCAAGCCTTTCTTGGACACACCAAACCCTTCTTCCAATGTTCATTATGAACCCTTATTGACGCCAAGCTCTTCTTAAGCCTTTAAAAGTTGCAAAATTAAAACAATATTATTTATTCTCAATCAGCACTTACGAGTCCTTAAATATTCTGCGAAAGAAACTTTAGTTATGAGAAGCAATAAAAAATAAAACTTCTCATATTAATTAATTCCTTTTTCAATATAATTTCAAGAAATTTATGGAAGAATATTTTAGAACTAAGTAGCGAAACACAAAAACATCAGAAAATATTCTTTACTTTTATTCTTAGTGCTAATTTTATTTCAATAAATTTGTTTTTATTTATAGTACAAATATCACTTGCTCGAAATACATTCCCTTGATATGTTCGTTGCCCTTCTCAATATACAAATAAAAGGGAATTCTATTTTTACGAAATTATAGTTCAACATGTGCAGATTATAGCTATTTTTTTCAGCATATACGTTCTCATCATTTTTGGTCTATTAAAAGTACTCGATGGCTATCTTATGTAATTAATCTTTATGTTATTAAAAAACAGTTATTGTTGAACTGTTTAGTAAATAACCTAACAATAAAATTTCAAACTTCATTGATTTGTGAGTTTAAGATCTATGAAGAAAGATCATTATATTTTCAATAATTGCCTGATAATGATTAATGTTGGTTTTATTTCTGAAATCCCTAGAGTCAAAAACGAAAACAAATCAAAAGTAAAACTGTATAATTTTTATTTATAATTTAACGAAAAAAATCAATGTTTAATTGAATTTCATAATCAACATTTTGATCATTAAGTCCTCAAAACAGACATATCTAAAATAATACTTTAAAGAAAAATATAATCGCTCTTAACTTCAAAAAAATACAAATTTACTTCTGCATACTCTTTAACAATTAACACTTTGTATTACTTAGGAACCAACATTAATTCAATATTGCTATTTTTTCATGAAACTGCCTTTTTTTCAATTAGTTCTAAAGCATATATATTTATTTTTTGCAAACTAAATTTTAAAATAAAAATATAATCAATTTTATTTCTTTTTTGATGAAAAAGAAAATAATTTTTAACAAAAATTTCGATTAATGAGTGAAAAGGACAATAATTACAATAATAAAATGTAGGGGGCCAAATAATCACGCATTTTAATAATTTTTAAATACAATTGTTTTGTAATAAGAAACAAGTAAACAATTTTTTCTTTGAATGGCATATTATAAGATTCCTTTTTGAATGAATAATTTTTTAATAAATTGCTTCGTAATAATAATTAGTAATCAAGTTAAATAGCAAACATTAACGTTATGCAAAAATACATAATATCAATAAGAAATTTATTTTTTAAAAAAATACATATTTACATTTATTTTAATCCTTCTATGTTGGTTGATATTTTAACAAATAACAGTTATTTTGTATGTACTATTGAATTACAATAGTTAATGATGTACAATTTCCAATTATTTGAATTTATCAATTAAATATAATTTCATTTAACTATGAATTCTTCTAAATAAATTTACAGGTAAAAGTTATGCAGCGTAATATTTTTAGCAGCTAATAGACTTTTCAAATCATAATGACAGTTAGTTTTAACTTGTTTAACAATTACCCTTTCCAATTACTATGATACATACTAATAAAAGTTAAAATACATAGTTTTGTTAGAGTTATTTTCTCATTAAAATTATTGCCACTGAAATAACTAATTTTAACATTGTTTCCTTTGAATTAAAACTCCCCAATAATTAAGTAGAACATGAACACCGACTGCAAGTCCTCTGTATATAAATGAACAGTAACTATGCTTCTTAGGGGCCTGATGGCCGAATAGCTAGCGTTCTGTCGTTCGGTACCACAGGTATCGTGTTCAAATCCTGGCTTTGCCCATGGGTGTTGTAGTGGTTCGGGATCCACTTTAAGCTGTAGGCCTGGTCCTAACAGGATCGTAGAGCTCTGCGGGGGCATTGTTACTCCGTGGTGGCTTACCATCAAGTTACACGCCCCCTGGGTAATGCAAAGTGAGTAACATCAGTGCAGCCCTTATAGCGAAAGATCACGGTCTATCTGCCAGCTGCATTAGAAGGAAAAAAGACTATGCTTCTTAGTTCAATATACAGGCCAAGCAGCATTTCAAAGAAATACTTGCCTATATACATACAGTTTACCCACCAAATATATCTTTTCATGGTTATGACTGAAATAGCTTTTTAGTCTATCCTCAAACCAATAATCTTCTTGGTTGCGTTGCAAGCAAAATCTGGATCCATGAAATAAATTATACATCTTCATTAACATGCCTTTTAGATTACATGTGAGAATGCCCAATTAAATATTTTAGTTCAGTGAAATGGTATGAGGGATACACACAGTGCTAGATATCTTGTATAAAACCGAGTGAAGCTTTCCGTGCACAGATGATCCCGATACTTCCCTGTGACTACTGAAAAGAGAACTAGTATAGTTATCGGTTCCCTGCAATAAACTGCAATTTAGTGCATCTAGATTTTCCTGAGTTGTATCTTCTAATAGCTGATTCTCTTTTAGAAATACATTCCACAGTCTGCAGGGCCCATTCCACAGTCTTACTCTACAGGATTAATTATTTATCAGCTTCTATTCGCCCATTGAACCATCGAAATTCTTCAAATAAATGATCATATCTTAAAACATGGTGATCTCAAAATTTTACAGCGCAAATTTTTTTCTCTAAAAAACTCCAAGAGTTTTTAAAGCCCGATTTTGGTCGCGTGTCCAATGACATTAAAAGGCAGCATGTCGACTAATGGGCATATAATATTCTTATGTAGAATTAAACTTTCATACATTGTATTATTTTTAGCAAAATTTACTAATTTTGGCATATTTTTCTGATTTTTTTCCTTTGATATTTTTTAAACAAACGTATATAATATATCATTGAAAATCCTTATCATAATTATAATATATATATATATATATATATATATATATATATATTATTTATAAATATATATATATATAGAATACATATAAAATATATACAAAAACATATTTTATACAAAAACATATTTTTAAGGCTTCTTTATATATGAAACAAATCATTGAGAAAATGGTGAAATTTTATTTCAGACGTGCTTTTTTTTAATTTATTCTAATAGAAAAAAAAAAATAGAATTCCAGATGTAATAAATAATGTAAAAATAAGATCAAACGGCGCAACAATATTTGTTTTTGCAGATCAGTAGAATTTAAGTAATGTCCATTGCTATGAGTTCATTTGACTCAAGACCATAGACGCTTGCGTTTGCAATGGCACGATGAACGCCATATAGGGACAAAACAACAAATACATTGTATTTTAAGATAAATTGTGATTTTCCCTATAGCACGATGGTGGTTGTATCCAAGTTTGACGACACTTGGCTGTAAGTATCATAACCCTTGCTTTATGCAGCAGTATACCAATCCTTCACCCGCAATTATTGTTTGTTGAAATGGTTTTTACTCTCTCACACGCTGAAACCCATTGCAGGTACATTGAATAGCAGCGTTTATATCTCTGAAGTTTTGGAGCAAGTTGTCTTATATTATTTTCAAGACTAGCTTGCGTTGCCTATTTTTCTGCATATATAGCATGCAATGTTCAACAATTCTTCTTTCTCTGCCAGATTGTGTTGCTGCCATGGATCTCCCAATCACTCTATTTGTAGCTTGTTTATCATGTCTTGTCTAGAATTGCCTAACAACTGGCTCAATATACGCTAAATGTTGAAATCATCTTTGCCAATGAGTGAAAGCACTATGGATTGTTGTACCTCGAAACTGCATCCAAAGCCTCTTCAATTCAATGCCGAGAAGTGTAGAAATTATCATCATATATCTGTAGAAATATCTTGGTGGCTACCTAAAATGCTGATTTCACTGTATTCCTCAACAAAGGGAGCTGTATCTTCAAGTATTTTAATTTTGTAGTTCGCTTCATTTTCAAATAAATTTGACTTTAATATCTCTTGTCCTTCTTGGTATTGAATTTTGGATGATCAGCAATACATTTAAATGCTAATTCATCTGAGAAATGAAGGGCGTTCTTCATTAAAAATATTTTCAAAAATACCAGGGGAATCAGAAACTTATAAAAACACCAGATCTCAGTTCTATTAATTATGTTCATCAATCTCAGACCGAAAACCCTTTTTTTTTTTTTGTATCATTTCCCAGCACTAAAAGTCTGTGATTCAGTAAATATTTTACAATTTTCCATGAGACATTAATGCAACATAGATTGTGTTAAGAAACAGCTCAAAATTGGTAATTCTGTGAGACTTGTTCACTACTTACTACTCATATGGGATGAACAGATTCAATCGAGTATAAAGTGATAAATTCAAGTTTTGCATAAAAATGATGCATTGGAACGATAGAAAAAAATATATATAGGAATATACCGGGCCCATTTCATTCATACCACCAGGATGGCGATTCTTGGACCTCACTGTGTCTCGATATTAAGCATGAACCAATCATTTTCAGTCAAAGGAAAGGATAGTTATCAATGAAAATGTTTATCATCCCTTAGACGGAAAAAATGCTCAGTTAGATGCACCGGCTGGTAGGGTTATATTAATTATGTTCATCAATGTTCAAAGATTTGTTATTGAAGCGTCTGATGGTGTCATGATCATAATCATTGACTTATCATTGCTCAGAAATCTTAGTGACTTTTCCAAGGGGCATCAAAAGCAAGCTAATAAGGCAAATTGTTGGAAGGTGAGAGTTTGTTTCACAATAATTCATAATAGCAGGAATATATCTTGGATAATAACTCATATAGAATATAGACCTTATATTGAATAGTTATTGATGGTGTAGAAGAGTGAATCCTATTTCCTTCTCTACGGATGAAACAGAAAAACTTGTTCCACTCTGGAACAGTAACATAGGAGATTATTATCTATAGATTTTATGAAACTCTAATTACTTCGCTACTCCTTTACTGTACTATTATTATCCAATAAAACGCATATACGTTTCCATATCACTGTTTATGTTTCATTTGAAGAATCCTTATCTTTCCCAAAACTTCTCGAGTCAATTAAATTTATTATAAATGTTTCTGGATGTCAGAATTGAATGCAAATTTAGAAGCGGAAATATAATTTTCTCAGGATTCTCAATCGACAAATAAAGCTACTATTTGTATTGAACAGTAACAGGAGACTCTGAAGATCTTGACAAAGACTTTTAAGAGGAATATTTATAAAGCCCATTGATATTCAATCTATTCTGGATGAGAAACTATAAATGTATACTGATAGATCTTGGATGACGTCAGCGCTCTTGTAAGCTATAAAACAGAAAATTAGTGAAAAATATGAAAAAAATCATAAAAGAAATATTTTCTTCTTCTCTATGAATCTGTTGAATGGTGATAAAAACATTTGATAAGGAAATCCTGATATTCTATTAACCCATTCAATATCACGTTATGTAATATTTACCTGATGCCCAAAATCTTTCTTTTAATTACTTCCTCATCTGAAGTTCTTTGTAAATAAATGTTTTGAGATGTCTCTAGAGTTTTGATAACAAAGCCTAAGCACCCTCTTAATGGATTTTAGTTCATTGTGGATTATAAGACAACGAAGAGTCTGTTTTCTTTGCAAAGAAGATATTAACACTACTTCAGATATTGAACTGTAACAAGAGAGTTTATTAAGTTTCTTTCCAATCTAATATGAAATTGGAAAATAATCCTATACAGATTTCTCTGGCAAATCGCTTTGTTAGTAACATTCTTAGAGATAAATTACTTTAGAGATAGTAGAGAATTACAATAAATTGCTTTTATACAGAAAAATCGTTACACAAAATTTTTACGATTTCTAGAGAAGATGGAGGATTCGAGAGGAGAGATGAAGATTTTTTTGTTTAAATACTGGTCATAACTGCAAGAAAAATTGATGAAATGGATTGTCTTTTTTTTTTCAATTATTACTATTAGTTCACACACACTCGCTATATATATCTTGTTCAAATTTTTAATAGTTAACAAAATACTTTTTATTCATCCACTCAAGTTCAAATACATTTGTTTGAACTTTTGATGGCACTTGATGTTAATACAGTTTTTTCAAATATAAATTCAATAGTTAAATTAAATTAATTAATTTGTTTTATTTAGATTTAAATTGCATGTATTTAATAACAGATGTAAGAGGAAAATTTCAAACTTTATTTGTAAAGGACTTTTCTGCAATATAGTGAAAAATAAGTAAGAATTGACTTAAAAATTTTTTTATATTACTTGTTTATTAGCATTATATTGAATCATATACTGTAAAGTAGAAATTAAATTGATAGAAGCAAATTGGCTGTTTTCTTTTAGTGTGATTATATTTTAATATTTATAGTGATTATACAAGTATTTTCTTTGCTTTTTGTTTGCTTTTTTAATAAGGCCTAATAAATTAAAGAAATATTTATTAGGCCTTATTATTTAATTCACATATTTTTAAAAATGTTTCCTTCTTTCTGTTTTTTTTTTTTCCACTATTTTTTTCTCCTTTCGTAAAAAGGTATTTAGAATTCTCGAAAATTGCAATATTTTGCCTTACATGTTTCTGTTTTCAAATATTAATATTATTTATATACCTTAGAATGTAAAATAAAGAATTAGTTTCTACAAAATTCATGGATATTGAAATATTCTCTTTTCGATTACAACAAATAATACTGCTCATTTGCATCTTTTAAAGTAATGCACTTTGAATGCTAATTGATAATTTAATGAAATCTCAATAGTTCTTCAATGGCTTTGTTACATTATTAAAAAAAAAAAATTTTTTTCCTCACTTATAGTTCATTAGCTATTACATAATTCATGATATAATATTATTTATTTGCAATTAATTTTCTGAATTTGTTTTATATGTTATGAACCTACTACTGTGCCCAAAAAGTAAAACCAATTATTTATTTGCAAAAACTCTTTATTTATTCTTCCAAATTTCATCGCCTTCATCCCCTCCGGACACTGCACTTATGCCAACTTGTCAATCTTCAATGCATGATAAAAAGTCATCGGCAAAAATAGACTTCAAAGCCTGCAGCGATTCAAGTTGAATCACTTCAATCGACTCAAAACGGTGTCCCCGGAGCCAAAATAGCCAAAAGTCGTGCGGTGTGAATACGGTGGTTGTGGAACGAAGTGGGTTTCATTTTTGACGAAAAAGTCAAGAAGAATCAATACAATGGGAGCTGGCGCATTCAGTGTTTTCGGTACCAATCGAGATTTGACGCGTTTCAGGCCCAAAATGGAATTGACCGATCCTTTTGAAATTCCAACATCATCAGCAAGATCTCTAATTGTAAATAGATGGTTTGAAAGCGCCAAATCTTTAATTTTTTGGACGTGAGCTTCGTCGGACGAGGTTTATGGTCGACCAGAGGGTTCTTTTTGTCTTCAACGCGTTCTCTGCTTTCTGTGAACTGTGTGTACCTCTTTCTAAACACTTCTTACCGATATAGTAATGCCCACCGAATGCCTTCTACAACATTCTATACGTTTTCGCAAACAAAAGTGAATTCAAGTTCTTTGCTCAATTAATTCAGACATTTCGAAAATTGCAGTAATCAGTTTTAGCGTCTCACAAAGCCAAGCGTAACTCAAACACTATTGAATATTTTGACGTCAAATCTCAGACAGATATCAAGTAGTGCCAGCAACCTAAAAAAAAAAAAAAAAAATTGAAATTCCATAAGCCCATAGAATTTTAAATTGAAAATGGGTCTTACTTTTTGGACACAGAGTATTATAAAATATGGTACAGACTATCTTATGTATCCTGTATATTTATATTTTCATAAGTAAATCATTCTAATACGTGAATACAGACATATTTGTAATTGGCTTTTTGTCAATGATTTGAAGGAAATTTAATTTCTTAAACAAATATAAAATCTTTAAAACTTTAAAACAAACTTTAAAACTTTCAAAGATTTAAAATCTATACTGAAACAGCCCTTTCAATTTAATAGACTCTTAAAGTATATAATTCCAATTTCATGAAAGCATGACACTCATATCAGTATAATCATAAAAATAATGCATTTATGACATTAGATTTTAGAAATGAAACTTTGAAGGAAAAAAATCAAAAAAAAATTGTGCAATTTTGCATCATATAGCTATGCAAATTTTTTCAGCAAAATTCAATAATTTCTATATGTGTTTTATTTAGAATATATCTCGTCTGTCGCATGTATAAATTTACTTTGTGATTTCATCGGAACTACCATAAAGTGATTCAGCATTTTATTGCATACTTTTGCATGTTGGCTTTTCTTCGTATTCAATCTATTGATTGAATCTTCTCGTCTTGAAAGCCCATTGGTTATACTGTTGAGCAGCTGATACCATTTCAAGCTTCGAATCGTGCAGATGTACCTTTGGACATCAAGACTCCATGAAAAAAAGTTATCAGAAAGTAACAAATGCGTATTTTATTTAATTCTTTATAACTTACAAATTTGTATACATCTTTAACTTTCTTAGCAGAAGTTAATTGCATTAAACATTTAAACTATTTACAATGCTTTCATACATAAAATGTAATATCATATTATTGTTAAATCAAATTATACCACTATACCTACATCTGATGTATTTATTAACAGTTTAAGACATTAAATGATAAAATAAGGCTGCTTAACAATGACGGAAAAAATGCTTTCAAATTCAATAAAAATTATATAACTAAATGAGAGGCCACATCAAATTATTATTATTAAAACTGAAAACTCAAACTCAAACTCATGAAACCATAAAAAGAAATAATAGGACAATCTGCTCTCCATAATTTAGAAAATATTCTATAAAGACATTTGTTATTGCATCATGATTAAAAGCGAAGATAATATAGTGCCATTACACAATATGTTGTAAAACACAAAATGGAAATAATTTAAAGTGAAAGAAATAAGGTGTAATTTTTAGATTTCAACCAAAGAAATATGCCATATTATTTTTAATTAATGTACTGTAAAGCATGAATTTCATTAGTCTTTGAGTAAAAAAATTTGGAGATTAATGAATACTTTTTAAACCAAGATGCACACACTTATGAAGGCTGCTTAGGACATTTACAAGAGGGAATTTTCATCTGATATAATCCTTCATATCTGGATAGAGGTTATGGATTTTATTTATGCATAACAATCAACGGTGCTTACTAAAATTAACATTAAAGTTTATTAAAATAAAAATTACATTAATTTTTGAACATCACTATGAAACCATTGTTTATTTATCTTACATATTTTATTAGATATGATTTTTTTCAAATGTGTTCAACTTTTTTACAATAAAAAAGCAAACAAAGCCTTTTTTCAGATGATATTGCATAAATATAATAAGAATTTTAGCATTAGAATAATAAGAATTTAGCACCCTTTGATCAAAAATATGTGTTGGTCAAAACAGATTTAATTAGACAGATTAAACAGATATAATTTTAAAACAGAACATATTTTTGGCAAGAAATATCATCGCAAAAAAAAAAAAAAATGTTACATAGATAAAGGACTTGTATTCAGACTAGCATGTTATTTACAACGAATCTGATCTTCTAGTCTACAATAAAATACAAGATAATAAATAAAATATTTTCTAGTATTTAAGTGTTTATTTTCTATAAAACTGTAATTGGATTATATTCTCTGTTTAAATCTTTCCTCAAAATCTGAAGATCTTTTTATGAATTTAATAATTATATTTTTCATTGTATGCATTGCTGTGGTATGTGCATCCCTGTGTTAAACAAATATATTATTGCATTCAAATTAACCAATTAAAATTTTTTTATAATTTTAACCTCTTCATTTTCATCAATATATTCCATTGGTTTGATGTTTTAAATAATAATTTCGCAGGACAGTTCAATAAGTCTTGACAAACTTTAGCATATAAGCACCACCAATTTTTGCAAAAAAAGCTTATTAACGAGCTAATTACTAATGGTTTGGTAATCCTTCAACTTCAATCTGACCAGAAATATTGTTTATGAATTTCATTAAAAATCAAATTTAATTATACTGAAAATTTGGATTTTTAGTCAGTTATTTATGAGCGTTCAAAAAATTCAAAAAAAAAATGTATTAATCCTTTGATACATTTTATTTGAATTTTTTATTTTATATGCATTTGAAAAAGCATATTAGAAAAACATTTTAAAGAATAGTAAGTACAGAAATGCTATTCACCTTTTAATTATGGTTCAGAGGCAGAATAACTATCTCCCAATTTAATTAATTCCTTAATCAAAAACAGCTATAAATATAATACAACTGAAAACTATATCGGTGGTCGTGCAAAATTTAATAGTGATATATTTCATATATTATATTATTATACTTTTAAAAATTATTTTTTTTTTTAAAAAACTTAATACATAATTATACTAAACTACAATACTAATACTTATACTATACTAATGCATAACGTATTATAAATTAAAAAAAGAACCAAAGAAATATTGAATGTCCCACCGATACGTAATATTTTTTAGAATTAAAATTATTATTCATTAAAATTATTATAATTATTTTAATTAATTATTAAAATTATTATAAATTTCTTTCTCTACTTTCTCCACTTCTTTTAAATATTCTATTATTTCCTCTAAAATAAGGAAAAAAAAGGGATTTGACAATGAAAAACTAATCCCTTTTTTTTTTAACAAACTTGAAATCTACTGAGCTAATATTTATTGTGTTAACAAAATTGATCTTAATGGATTACTTTTTTTCTGATAAAAGTCCATAAATCATCACCACAAATTCGTAGCAAAAATATCAAGTTACGTAATGCCACTTCCCATTAAGTTATTTCCTGATGAGTAGCCATGTCTTCAGATTTTTACTTTGGGATTTATACCGTCATAAAATTTTAATATGTGATTGATGCCGATATCAAAAATATTTCGAATAGATAGACTGCTGATTTTGGTAATAGAAATTGTTAGAAATAGGGGGATATGGTGTTTTTCAGCTTGAGTCGTGACTTGCAGCTCTGCAGACCTTCGTATATATAGCAAATAAAATCCAAAATGGATCCTCAGATTTTTTTCTGTTTTAAAATATGAAGGAAAAGGGAACATTTCTTGTGATTCTGTTGGGGCTTCTCTATTTCGAGATATCAGGTAAAATCATAATTGTAATGTAATTTTACACATTCATCTAATTTATCAATAATAACTTCAATTAGTTAATAACTTCACATCAGCAAACTTATGAATATTTTAGTGGTATAAACCAATTTATTTATTCATTATTGGCATATCAAGATTTCCTTTTTGCTGTTGAATTAACAAAATCATTTTTTTTGTAAAATCTAAAATATACATAATGGAAAAAACGATTGATAGCATAATATGAAAGGAATCACTGATGTTTAATTAAAAGAATATTAACCATTTTTTTTTTCAAAATTAGAAATATTTTTCAAATAAATTTACTCTCATTTGAATTATTTTGATCAATTTAAGTTCAAATCAATCCATTAAATCCATTATCAATTCAGTGTTCAATCATGTCTTAACTCTTTAAAATAGGTAAATCATTATTTAAATGAGGATATTGTATAATGAACTCCTATTCTATTTTAATATATTAAGATTCTTAAAAAATATTAATAATTATCCATAATTTTCTCGGCCATATAATATATATATTATATATAATTATTATAATAATATATATTATTAGAATTTATTTCTGTTCTGTAGTTTCTAATGTTTATGTGGTTTATAAAAATATCATGTGACTGTATTACATTTTAATAACGATTTAACTCTCTATTAATAAATTTCAAAATACAATGTTTTTCTGACAAACGACATAAACTTACTGAAAAAAAATATCTTCTTTTTTTAGTCTTTCCCACACTTTAAATACCTTTTATTCCAAATGTCAGTAACTTTGTCAATTTTTATTTGTCTTTTTCATAAATTCTCCTACCAATCTTTTCATACTATCCCATTATTCAGTACAACAATCAGCATTTAGTCTTAAGCTCAAAAACATGTTTTGGCGATAGCCGGTGTATCAACATGTATTGTTTTATTAGCTTTAAACAGATTTTATAATAGCATAGATTTTATTTTTTCTATTTAGCATTCCTATAGAGATGTTTAAAGATTTTTAGTGGGTGAGGAGAATTTTCTTTTAAAACATTAGATGCTACTTTAGATATCATAACTGGTGTACGTGCCTTTGTTCGTTATACAATTTGTACTTTTTCCCAATCAAATATAAACTGATTTCTCTATCTTTTTTAATAATAATGCCATTTATTTTATATGTAGAAATATTAAAACCTTGCTTTTCTCTTTTTTAAAAATTGAATAAGAATATTTTCGTAAAGCCAAAACATGTAGCTTTCGATTCATTGTTTAATTTACAGTGACATTTTGAAACAAAGAATAATTTTAATGATCCAGAAGACAACTCAACCTTATTCCTAATTTATGCCAGTCACATTTTTATCACTTTTAATTCGTGAAGAAAGTCATAATCTCTACAAAAATATTTAAACGCCTTCTTAAAAATGGGGATAACCTGCTAGACTTAAATTGCTTGCTTTGCAATCTGCCATTGTAATTTTAAAATAAGATGTAACTATTTTTTCTTATTGTCAACAAATACAGATTCTTCCTCCATTCTTTTAAAATACACATACGCACATTTTTTTAATATATATTTTCTGATTTTATGTTAACACGAAATTAAAGTTCATTTCCATTTGAATTTATTTCAGTGTCAAAAGTTGAAATAAAATAAATTAAAATGTTGATTAAAAAATACATATGGCAATTAAAGAAAAGTAAAAATGGTAAATAAACTAAAATTACCTGATAATCAATCTGCTTACAGAATTTTCGAAAAAAATTAGATCATTGAAAAATACATAAGCCCCCACAGAATACAAAACAAAAAGTAAAATAGTATGTAGTACAAAAAAAAATTTCTGAATAACTGAAATTAAAGTTACTGTTTTTGTTTAAATACTCACCTCTCTCTGTCTCTCATTCGTTCTTTTATCCTAGAGAACTAAAATATTAAATTAAAAGCGAAAAAAATGTTCAAATAATATTATTTCTAACATTAAAATAATTGTTGCAAAAATAGCAAAATTTCTAGACATAAAAAACATTACATTATTAGTTGCTCAGTTAAGATATTGAACTCACTTCTTTCGTTATTTACCTTATAATATAATTAAGGCATTAATTTTCTTATGAATGTAAGTTATTTTTTTTTACTTTTTCAAAATGAAACTGTTACTCAGATAGGCATTATCGATCGAATCTAATGGTAATAATAGAGAACAATGTTTAATGAGTATGGAAGATGGAATAGGACTTTCTGTTGAAGCGTTTCTAAATAGCTTTTGACTTATTTGACAGCATGTGACCAAGCACTTTTATGTTGAAAAAGGGTTTTATCGTATCTTTTTTCGTATTCTGGAGGATTTTCATTCAATATTCTGCTCAGACGGATAGATGGCAGTCTATAGCATTGACACCTTTGGTGTAGAACAATGTGAAAGATTTTTATTTAACCAAATTATTGGGTTTCTTTCACATAGTATTTGCAGGAATTTATTCTCATGATACACATGAACATGAGTTTTTCACTTTAGTTTTGAATGAATTAAAAATTTTCAAAATTTTTTATAATGTAGCTTTTTTTACAAAAAAGATCTTATGCAATATGAAATGATTCACAAACTGTTCTTGGAAAATCAAGGGAAAACTTATTTCAGTTAGAGTAGATTTTCAGAAAAGATAATATATCAGAATGGAATATCGTGGGAAAAACTCGTGGGGAATCTACCAACAAATCCAACTGATAAAATGAGAAACTCCTATGCAATGTCAGCAATCACCATTAGTCATTCTCTTTTTGAAAGTAGTTACTGCAACCTTACTACCAACTACTGAACTTTTCATGTATTCATTACAGAGCTACCAGGGTAAACCTAGAAATAGTTTTAGCTGTATTTATCAACAGTAATAAATATGCTTCAAAGCTAGTTATGTTTGAAGTTTGATAAGATACATATAAAATCATTTTAGACCTTTCAAATTTTCTGTTAATTTAAATAATTTTCTGAGTAGAAAAAGTTATCTCAAAAAATGCACTATATTCGAGCAGGAACTCAAATTTTCGAAAATCTTTTGGTATATTAGGGTCTAACTTTTTTTTATACATCTATTTTCTTGACATTAAAGAGAAGCTTACATGTTTTTGTGCTATGTTTTCGTGCAATATTCTAAGTTTTGTTGTCGCTTTGATACATAAATACTGTTTCTTAATATAATTATACAAAATCCTTTTGCTGTTAAAATCTTATCTCCACTTTTTATTATCCGATAAAAATGATATTATTTAGAGAATTTGCTTTCAAAAGCAAAAAAAGGATTTTTTAATAAAAAAAAAAATATTTAATTAAAAACATTTTAATTTTAAAATATATCTTTTATTCCTTCCGATCTTTATATAATATTTTCGTAAGTTTATAACATAATTTGGCATAATAATAAATCCTAATGGCTATAATAAAGTTATCAATGATAATTTCAGAATTATACCAGAACAATAATTAATAATATCAGATAATATCAAACAAATCATTGATGAATACTAAATTAATTTTTAACGAAATTTGCATTGTTTGCACTAAACAAAACGAGTTTAATTTCGTTAAAATTTCATCATTAAAATCATAAATATCTTAATTAAATTTTTAATATTTTCGAAAAAAAGTTAAATAGTTTGAAATTTTTCTGTTTCCAAATATTATAAAGCATTTTTAAATAACAAAAGTGAATATGTGTTTTTTTTTTTATTTAAATATTTTTAAAATACAACTCAAATTTTATCTAAAAAAATTCAAATGCATTTTATTATATTCATGCACAATATTACTTGATAGCATCGAGCCTTAGTATGAAAATCACGATATTTCGTGCTGAATTTATTGAAATTTAGTTTAAGTTAAATTAATATGAGTATGTATTCAAATTTGCTTTGCATTATGTATGGTTTTAAGTCTTATAATCCCAAACATTTAAATAGATAATAATAATAAATTTGAATAAATCTTGTAACCATAAAATTTTATAACGTTGACTTATACTAAGAATTATCTACAAATGAAAA
>BPLR01015640.1:0-80191 GCA_021605095.1 Caerostris extrusa | reverse complement strand
CAACTTGAGACTAATAATTCCTGGAACATGTACATATTCTTTTTTTTTACCTGCTTTCTTTGGTAATACCTGAAAAATCAAAAATCAAAATTATTTAGTTAAATAATTACAACTGATGTATAATAGTATCTTTTTAAAAAAATCTGATATGACCCACAGGTAAAAAACTATTTCCGCCTCAAAGTGAGAATTGCACGCAATAATTTTAGTCTCTGTCTGAGATCTGTGATTTAGTATGTGGTTGACATCATTTGTCTGGATGTGGCGTGAGGAACTCCCTCGCTTGTCTGCTTATGTTTTTCTTAGAGTGAATCACTGTTAGAGAATTTCTCTGGGCTCACCCTCTTGGCATACTTCTAATGATTCCTGCTTTTTTCAATTCCATCTGTCTTTTCCGTGAGTCAGGAGTGTGAATAAAGAAGAAGTTATTATAGTCTACTGTGACTTATTTTAAAAGTTATTTTTCTTTCGCTCTAAATGGAATCCGCTTAGAGTTTCGCTTAGTTTCAACTCGTGTTTCAAATAATTGCTTCCTTATTTTTAATGATTATTAATTTGAATAATCATAAAATTGTTAATTTAACAACTTTTATTTGTCAACAGAATAATTGCATTGACATACAGTTTTTAGAATTTTTTTTTTAAAAATTAAGTTTATAATTTGTTAAGTTTGCCATTACTACAGTATTTATTTTTATTAATGGAATTTTTAAGGGTTTTTTTTTTAAATCAAATCCACAAATCGTCAATATAAAATAACTTGTCTCCTATCAAGGAAATCATATTCTTCAATTCAAAAATTTAAACTACAAAAAACTTAGATTGAGTTTTTTATAATTTATATAAATAAAAAATAAAAGAATTTGATTTTAAAAATACTTCCTGCATTTATATTTCTGCTATCTCATTCGTTTGCTTCATTATCTCAGTTAAAAAACAAATGATTACATCATGCCTGTTTATTAAAAGCTTTGTTGTTATTCTTTTTTTTTTTAATCTATTATGTGTTTATTTACAAATATTATTTATTCCCAAAAACAATATAAATCGCTTTTCGTAAAATATTAATTTTGTTTAGGTTTTTCCTGTTTAATAAAAAATTCTGAACGTCAAAAAACGTAAAAAAGATTATGATTCTGAAGGGGTATTTGGAATTTATAAAATAATAAATACAGTGTAATTTATATTTAATAAAAATCATTCAAATTAATTTTTATAAAAAATTTCCAATTGAAATATGTTTAAAAATTTAACCACATGGTGTTAGACGACTTAGCGCAACTGAATTGAACTGAATCAAACGAAAAATATAATTTAGTCACTGTTCTATATCTTATTCAATGTCTATAAATCGAATTAAATTATTAATGAATAATTAGCCACTTTTAAAAAATTAGAGACTTATTTTAAAGAACAATTATTATTATTATTATTATTATTAAATTTAATTATTTAAGGGAATATATTTTTCTTCAATTATCTTTTTCAAAAATACGACATTTTGTATTTCATCAGCTTTAAACTTTTTACTTTCGAGAGGGCAATTTTTAAGAGTTTTCAACATTACAGGAAAAAAAAAACAGTCGATATAAAGATTTGATATTACACGCTATAACTTGTTGCGATTTAATTTAATAAGGAAAATTTAAAATTTTTCTCTTAATTAATTTAAAAGCATGGTAAATTTTGATGTAAATGCAAATTTTCAGTGACTGTTGAGCTCGAGAAGAATGGATAGTGTAAGATTTTAAATAAAAATTTGACCCAAAAGTGGATGGCCCCTTTTGTTTGATGTGCTTCAGCACACATATCGTGCTTTCAAAAAGAACAATCACATCTGCATTAAGATTCTCGATTAAACCATGAAAAATAGATGTTGTCGTTTTTTTGATGAAAGCAGCTCAAAAATACCTTTAGTTACACTTGATGAAGCTGCTATTGCGTGTTACGGAAGTTATAGCACCTGTCCTGCACTTTCTTTTACCTGTTTTCATCACTGGCAAGGAAGCAAATTATTTTGACACGGTGCTTGGGGAGAAAAAAAAAACTTTGAGATTGCTTCAAGTAATCAGTCCTAAATCTTTTAACTCTCCAGCAAACGCATCCACATATAAACGTGTCTCATTTATCAAAAATTTGCGAAGAATCTAAAAGAAACTACTTTAAATCTCTTTGAACGATGTGAATAATAATAAAAAACATTTATTTTCATTAAGAATCACAGATTATTCTCGAAATTCTTTATATATAGAGAGAGAAAATTTGTGAGGTTATTTTACCATGTTTTTCTATCGAATAAATTTTTTTCTTAGAATTTTAAAGACTTCATTCTTATTTATAAAAAGTATGCCAATTTAAAATTTATCCCTTTTTCACTTTTGATATCTTTTTCATTATCATTTACTGAAAATGCACAGTTTAATTTGCGATATATAATCATTTATGTTATATTTCCAAGTTTTTGTATTTACATAATACTTCAGAATTTAAGCATTTATATTAACACTTTCGTCTCATCCTGCTAAAAGATATTCTATTAGACATTATTATTCCATAATCGCTAATTTTTAAATTAAAAAAGACAATTAAAAATATTTTAAAACATGCATTCTCATTGTACAGTTAGTTTCAATATTCAATTCATATAAAATTTTTAAATTTATCGAAGTTTTGCAATTATATAAAAATGCACCTTTGTTCTGATTTCAGAAAAAAATTGCTTTGAAAAGTAGTTCCTTCGAAAGAAAAGGCGCAAAAGAAACCAAAGACAAAACCACGAGGAGAAACCATCTCCTCCTAAATTCACCAAACAGCCTAAATCACAAAGCGTAAAAGAAAAAAAGAGAGGTCGTCTTAGAATGCAAAGCAGTTGGACAACCAACTCCAAAACTTACCTGGTTCAAAAGACAATGTTCCCATACAGTCATCTCAGTTTGTACAAGATCACCACCAAGGACAAGACGGAGTATCCTGGAAATACCGAATGGTCAAGTCGCTCCTTGCACATACACTTGCAAAGCAAGAAAACTCAGCTGGACAGGCTGTCACGTCGGCCACTATCACTGTTCAAGGTAGGTGTCTTTCTAATTTGCACTTTTGATACAACTTTGTTGGTCCCACTTGAAAAGTACTTGCAGAAAAATAGTTCTACTGAAGAACTCTATGTCATGAATACATAATGATGCATAAATAATTAAGTAATGATATATAATACATAACTTCACTGCAAAGAATGACATGGTAAGTACAGAATTCTGTTCATATTCACTATAAACTTGTCACAATATAATAATCTTTTAGCCATTTTAGCAAGTGCTGGAAACATTTTACTTGTGACCAAAAATTTTCACTTCTGGTATATAGATTTCACTTTTTTTAATCTTCCCAAACAATCAGATGAAAAAGTCTATCGAAGCTACAAATTAACACAAAGCACTTAGTTAACAAGTAAATATATAAGTTTTGTTTTTGTTCAAAATTTGCAAATATAGAAGAACCAGTCTGAAATAGTTAATAATTTGTCAAGTAGTATAGATTCACAAGCAAATAAATAAATATATATCCATTTGTCACAAGATTCATTAACGTATTGCCATTCCATCTACTTCTGGTATTCCGGAAGTCAAAAACACACAGGCAAATTAATAATCAAATTTTCTTTCACAATAAAACACTGTGCATAAGTCGTTGTATCCAATAGTTGCGTACAAGTAATTTTTAACTGCAAAGAATCGGCAAGTAACCACCGCAACAGAATCACAATGCGGTAATGTTGGAACTGCAATTTCGAACGTCGCGCGAATGGAACATTCACAGGTTAGGAACAGTTCCAAAAGAACAGCGATTGGACTGCTCGTGAAGTGTAAAAAAAAAAAATCTCAGGTTTTACGGGTGTGTTCTTCTTGCCATCGCAGGAGAGAAAAACGCGTTTCGTGACCATTTCTGGCGAGATCCAAAAATAAAAATCGCCCGTGCTGATTCACGTCATCCCCTGCTAGATGCAGCCCCGCTGAGTTAAAAATAACTCTTGAGATTCGAGAACTATCTTTAACTCTCGAGCTGCTCACTCCCCTCCCGTGACTCAGTTTTTAGAGTAATAGAATGATTTATTTTACCAAAAGATGTCGAGTTACATCTGAGCCACGGTTACCCAGCGGTTATCTCATCCATCCTCACACCTCCAACGCCTTTCGTCAAGGTTGACTTGATACTTTTAAAGATTCCGATTGTGCACCCGTATTTAGATAACGTTACTCTTGTGCGGCTAGTTACTCACTCGGCTAAAGTTTCTGGTTTTCCACTCATTGCACATAAATTCATGATGTCAAGGACATGGGACAACATGGGACAAGACTTCAGTCAAGGCTCTTATAATAGGAGGGGAGGGGGATAACTGGGACTTATATTGATATAATGTCAAAGGAATTTTTAGAAACAAATACATAATTAATAATAATAACTTATAATTATCTTGAGAATTATTAGTTATGACTCAATATTCAATATGAAATATCTTTCAAAAAATTTCTCAGTTATGTTGAGAAATTTTTCAATTATGTCAGAATCCCCCTTCTATTATGCAGAATATTTCAATTATGCCAGAAGCGCCCTTCTATTATGCAGAATATTTTAATTATGTCAGAATCTTTCTTCTTTTTATGCAGAATTTTTTCAATCATTCTGAGGAATTATCAGTTTTAACCCAATTATGCGGATGTTTTCAGAATCTCTTGAATTTTTTTTCATTTATTCTATCATATTAACTTTTTATTTAATTTTTATTTTTTTAAATTATTTTTTTCTCTTTGATAATAGTGAGGGAAACTAAGGTAAAAACAATCTATAAGTTTCTGTTTTCCATTTTTATATTTTAAAAAGCAGTTTTTTATTACTTAATTCTTGTTAGAGTTTCTTCTGCATTATATCTTATTTAATTTTTAATTTTTAAATAAAAAGTAATCGCCTTTCGTCAATGTTGACTTGATACTTTAAAAATTCTGCTTGTGCTCCCGTATTTAGATAACGTTACTTTTGGGAAGCTAGTTAGTTACTCACTCAGCTAAAGTTTTTTTAGTTATTCACTCATTGCACATAAATTCATGATGTCAAGGAAGCGTAACATGGGGAAAGACTTAAGTCAAGGGTCTTATAATAGGGGAAAAACTTTCAATTATGTTGAATTTCTCTGGCTTATGTTGATATATTGTCATTAGGTCAGAATTTTTTTATAAATTGCTCAATCATCTTGAAAACTATAAGTTATGGCTCAATATTCAATATGCAAAATCTTTCAAAAATTCAAAAATTTCTGTCAGAATTATGTTTCTATTACGCAGAATATTTCAATTATGTCAGAATCGCTCTTCCATTACGCAGAATTCTTCAATTATGTCTAGATTTCTCTTCTATTACGCAGAATATTTCAATTATGTCAGAATCGCTCTTCTATTATGCAGAATTCTTCAATATATGTCAGAATCACTCTTCTATTATGCAGAATTCTTCAATATATGTCAAGATTTCTCTTCTATTACAGAATATTTCAATTATGTCAGAATCGCTCTTCTATTATGCAGAATTCTTCAATGTCAGAAGCAGCTCTTCTATTATGCAGAATTCTTCAATATATGTCAGAAGCACTCTTCTATTACGCAGAATTCTTCAATTATGTCAGAATCGCTCTTCTATTATGTAGAATTCTTCAATATATGTTAGAATCGCTCTTCTATTACGCAGAATTCTTCAATATATGTCAGAATCGCTCTTCTATTATGCAGAATTCTTCAATTTTGTCAGAAGCGCTCTTCTATTATGCAGAATATTTTAATTATGTCAGAATCTTTCTTTTTTATGCAGAATTTTTCAATCATTCTTAGGAATTGTCAGTTTTAACCCTTTATCACCTTTATATGCAGAATTTTTCAGAAACTTTTTATTTTATTTATCCCCTTATATTACCTTTTATTTATTTATTTATTATTATTATTATTATTATTTTTTTTTTTTTAAATAATTTTTTTACGCTTTTGATAAGAGTGAGAAATTAAGATAAAAAACAATCTGTAAGTTTCTATTTTCCATTTCTTTATTTTAAAAATAAGTTTTTTAATATTTAATTCTAGTTAGAGTTTCTTTTACACAAAATCTTATTTTATATTTTTAATTTTTAAATAAAGAAATTTTAAACTTGCTTTAATTTAATTTTTAAATTAATTGAAAGTTGTTTAAATTTTTCTTCTTTAATAATTTTAATTTGCATTCAACTAAAAAAAAAACATTATTCTGCTTAACTTTTATCTACGATAAGTTTTGATTTAACGAGCGTCAGAAGGTCTGAAAGAAACAACCTGAAAATCAAAAGATGAATGTCATCTAAACTTTATGCATTCAATGAACTTAAATAAATATGTCAGGACATGATGGCCGGATGCCTAGCGCTCTGGCGCTCGTTACCACAGGTTTCGGTTCGAGTTCACGGCGGTGTCATGGATGTTTGTAGTGGTTCAGAATATACTTTAAACCGTAGATCTCTGTTTAATATGATTGTT
This sequence comes from Caerostris extrusa, assembly GCA_021605095.1. Classification (NCBI taxonomy): domain Eukaryota; kingdom Metazoa; phylum Arthropoda; class Arachnida; order Araneae; family Araneidae; genus Caerostris; species Caerostris extrusa. Next base: position 73,643 of record BPLR01015640.1, on the reverse strand, counting down.
GGGCGTAGGACAGAGAACCCTATCCCATAAAAGAAAAACATCTAGTGTTTCGGAATCTGCCAATAGGCCACGACTATCTTGGCCCACCATGGGCTGTTGCGCCATTGAAGAAGAAATAACTATATATGTGTTGAACTTTACTTTTCTATCATGCCTTGAAATTAAAACACCTAAAACTGATTCTTTCACTCGATTTATATTCAGTTAATTGTTTGCAGTTTAAAATTTGAACCGCACCTTGCATTTTATCTGATTTGAGATCTCTTCTGTTTTTAATTCCGTTTCTACAACAACTTAAAAGTAATTTTTTTAAATTTCTCACTTGATTTAACTTCATTCAATTCCTACTATTAGTTCTCACTCTCCTATATATATCTTGTTCAAATTTTTAATCGTTCATAAAATACTTTCCACTCAAGTTCAAATACATTTTTGAACTTGCAGTGGATTACACTGTGTTAATACAGTTTTTAAATATTAAATAAATTTAATTAATTAATTTTAGTTTTTTTTTTTATTTAACTTGCATGTATCTACCAATAGATGGCACCAAGATAAACTTTATTTATAAAGGATTTTCTGCAATAGAGTGAAAAAAAAGTAGGAATTGACTTTAAAAATCTTTTTTTTTTATATTACCCTGTTTATCTCTTCTTTTATAAATAATTCTTGAAATTAGAAAAAGAAAAAGAAATAAAAGCGGAGCAGCAAAGTAAAGAAAATTTTGAACAAATTTTTTGTTGTGTATTTTTCATGTTTAGCCAAATATTGTTAAGCAATTGCAATTTCACGCATCAAATAAAGTGAATATAAATAGCAACAAATAAACTTTCATGTATTTGTTTTGGTGATCTTTCTATGAGTCACAAGAGTCCATGGTCTTAATAAGTCTGATCATTAAAAGAAGACATGAAAGAAATTTGGAATGAAAGAATGTGTATAAATTGCTTAATATGAAAGAATAAAAAGCGGCATTTTTAAGACGGCTCAAGATAAAAATAGAGGCACTGTATTCTCTAATTTGTCTGTGAAAAAAAATGTCGTACATCAACATTTCTGGCTTGTATTGTTGACCCTAAGAACCGTTGCCATGCGTCTTCTAGAAAGTTCAGGCATACCCCTTAATACCCATGATTACACTAAAGATAGAATGGTTTCACACCTTTCAACGATTCCTGCAGAAGATCTATAATCCGTGAACAATTGAAGCTTATGTTGCACTTTTGTGGTTTAAAGTCTTACAATTCATTTAAAAAAATAACTTGTCTCCGGAAAGCACAAATCTTAGGTTACTCTCATATATCTTCATTAAATCGTGTTTTTTTTTTTTTTTTTTAACTCTAAAAAATGCTTTTCTAACTTTCTAGATACTTTTTATGCTGTTGAAGGTATTGTAGGTATTTTAAAATGTACTTTCTTAATCATCCAATCAAATTTGTTTGATGACTATAAACCGTAAAGGAGTGATGGAATGTATTATCTGAAGTAGTTTCTTATATCTTTTTTACAAAATAATTTCGTTAGTTTTATTTGATTTAGTTTTAATGTAATTGAAGATCTTACAAAAAGGATACCTTATACAAGAGTTCACCAACGGAAGAAATTTAAGGTGGTGGCTACCGCATTTTCGTGTCATAGGGAAATAAAGCCAAAGCCTCGTCAGGCACTGACGATGAGATGTTTTACACACATTGTTACAATCGCCGTAAATACTCCTCGTTTCTGAAAGGATACCGTGAGATGCCTTTATACTGTCACAACCGCCATAAATACTCCTCGTTTCTGAAAGGATACCGTGAGATGCTTTATACTGTCACAACCGCCATAAATACTCCTCGTTTCTGAAAGGATACCGTGAGATGCTACACACATTGTTACTATCGCCATAAATTCTCCTCGCTTCTGAAAGGATGCCGATACCGCCACTGGTTTGAATCAAGCACTTATGCCAGCTCTTGTTTTTTATGCTCATTAGCTGGCATGCCTCAGGCTGTTAATGAACAACTAATATACAAAAGAAAGTTTTTTCTTCTTTCTAACAACATTATAATCTTCAACAAAAACATATTTTATGAAAGCATCTTAAATGTAGGTACACTAACGCACCATATTGTCTAAATAGAAAATTGAAGATAATATATTCGAATAGAAATTTTCCTTTATAGAAAGTAAATCATTTTAATCTTGTAGTTTTACATTTTATTGTTAGCCGATAATTGAGAAAAGTTATTTTTAATTACGATAATATTTCTTTTTTGAAAATAACATCTTGCAAATGTCCATGGTCAACGCACTGCTGGGGTCGATCACCGAAGGCATAACTTTTCATCACAATTTTTTCTATATGAGCGTTTACCTCAATGTTGAATGAATGTTAAGGTAAAGAACTTTATTTTCCAACATGCACCCTTTGATTGTAAGTATCCCCCAAGGGAAAAAAGATTTAGTAAGAGAGTTTATACATGTTTTTTCCACGTATTTAATCTAAATTCTTCTCACCAAAGTCCTCAAACATCCAAACGATTAATATCCACAACATATAGAACACACTAATTTTTATTAACATATATTATAAATTTAAGTCCCTGGGCAAAGTCCTTTATTAAAATAATTATCGCCAAACAATCAAATTCGCGCCAATCAAATCAATCTCAGCCAAATAAAACAAACGACCTCCGGTCCGATGGCAGCTCTCCTCTTAACTAACTCTCAACTTTAGATATCACTTTACTTTCTGGTCCGTGCTCATATTTCGTTGCCGGTGGCGTGATTAAAGAAATAATGCTTTTGTTTCTGGCTGACCTTGATTTCTAACGCTTAACGATAAGGGCGTAAGAAAAGTGTCGTGCTTAGCAGTTCGGCCAAAAAGTGTTCAGTTACCCTATCCTAAAAAACTACTGGCAGTTCGGTTTTATTAACGGCGCTCTGGCTCTCGGTACCACTGGTTTCGGGCTCGAGTCCCGGTGTCATGGATGATTGTGGTGGTTCGGCATCCAGGTCCCGGTTATGGCTATAGAGCGCTGGACGTTGAGCCGACAACCCTACCCTGTAAAAAGAAAAAGCATCTCCTGTCTCGAAATCTACCAGTAGGCAGACGGTCTTGGCCACCATGGGACTGTTGAGCCAATGAAGAAGTTCGGTTTATGTGTTTTCTACGAAGCTCTGGAATCAGTTACTTTCTGACCACCTTCCTCATAAAAATATAGATCACCCAAAACTTAAGACACTCGCACCACACTGTAAAATCTGTAGTTACATAACACGTAGATTTTCATGGTGAATGAAATGGTCACCTCTTCCATTTCCTAACACACTCCACACAATTTAACAAAAAATTATCAGGTCTAGCGTTAACCTTTTTTTTTTTTTCGATGATTTACAGTAAACTGTAAAGTTGCAATATGAATAAAAATGAGTTATTTGTATTTATTATGTTATTTCATTTCAAAAGCAATGGAGCTTCTGCCATCACACTGAAGAATCAATATTTTTTGCTATTTTTTAAAAATATTTTTACAAGGACATTTTAAAAATTTGAAGCAGAAAATACAATACAATGATTGAATGTGTTGTTCACAATTTTATTGAGATTAAAATGAGTTTTAAGTTAAATTCAAATCAAATTATTATAAGTTTACAGGCTTTTCTCTTTCTAGAATTGAATAAAATAAAATATTAAGGGACACCGAAATTGATTTCAGTAATTTTAATGCTAAAAGCCATTAAACAATCAATGTGTGGCCTATTAAAAATTAATGAATTTCAAACATATTCGCCCCAAAGGTGCTTTATTATTTTTTTATACTGAACTAATAGAATAATTTCGATATATCCGTTTGATGTGTTTTTAAGATTTACAATCATATAATTATTATTAGCATAAATTATTGATAAAATTATGTAAATTAATTTTATTTAATCCACTAGTTTAATTTTATTATACAAAATTAATTAATTTAATTTTTTTTTTTGCTAAATCTTGTTTGTTTTAATTTTCAATGCCTTCTGAGTTCTTGAATTTAATTCTCACTATTCTAAGATTAAGTAAAAAGATATGTACTGTTCTTTAATCTTTTTGCTGCATTTTATTCTTTTAAATTGAAATATGCTTATTTAAAATGAACATTACATTAAAAGTCCGTTCTGTTACATGTAGAACTATCTTTCTTCTTCATTGGCGCAACAGCCCCGTGGTGGGCCAATGCCGTTCTCGCAGAATTCGAGATAGGAGAGGGTTTCTTTTTACAGAGTAGGATTGTCATCCCTACGCTCTACTGTCATATTAGACCGTAATCTACAGTTTAAAGTGTATTCCGAGCTACTACAAACATCCGTGGCACCAAGCGCCAGACACCTAGTCGCTTTGCCATCAGGTCTCGGAGCTATCTTAAAAATAAAAAGACATTAAATGGAACATGTTCTGTTATTTTGTATGATAGCGTTAAAAAAAAAAAAGCACTAAATAAAATAACTCTTATGAATTTTTTTATTCTTCTTAAGACGCCTGCTTACTTATTAAATAAAAACAAGTTGTTAAAATCTTGGACAAATTCCTATTTTAAAGAAATATGATTTAAAAATTCTATTTCTTGCGATATCTTTCGTGTTGAGTAAGATTCCTTAAAATAGACTTTCTTTTTAGAGGCGGGAAGCCTCCGCAATTCACGGAGCCCCTTTTGCCCGTCAGCGCCGTCGAAGGCACAGAAACTGGTGCTGAAATGCGTCGTCACGGGATCGCCCGTGCCGGACATCAAGTGGTACAGGGAGGGCGTGAGCTCCGGCCCACCAGGGACTTCCGGCCCACCTACGACGTGCAAACCGGGGAGGCGACACTCACCATCCCCGAGGTCTTCCCCGACGACCAGGGCACCTTCTCCTGCACTGCGATCAACAAGTACGGCAAAGGATGCCACGACAGCTCCCCTGACCGTTACAGGTACTTTTAAATTTCAATCTATCTGCATAGTTATTACTAATGTGTATATTCTAATTTAACATTGTTTATAACATGCACTTTGTTTATGACATTCTCACTTAACGTTGTCTTGGTTTTCTTCCCGCCAACGGACTCCTTAATTTTACCGACAGCTTTAGATTTTTCGATCTCTTGCTTTAATTGTTCTCAAGCAACAGATGTTTTCCTAAATTTAAGTGTTTTTCTTTTATATTTTTTTCATTCAATAATTGGAAACAACTTCTTTTGTGCTAATCTTTTAACTAAATTAAGATGTGGAGGTTTTCGGGTTCTTAAAACCACATAGGAACTCCGTAACCGGTACGCCCGTTGTCCCTGGTTTTCTTTCGATATAAAAAAATGTGAGAGTTTCAGAGAGTAAAATTTCCACTAAATAAAGTAACTGCCAGCTTTCTATCTTAGCCGATAAATGCTATTATAGATAATTCTTCTGTATGTGTGTTTGTCACTGAACTCCTCCTAAACAACTTGACCGATTTTGATGAAATTTGTGTGTGTGTGTTTGACAAAACACATAGAATGTTTCTATGGTAACTCCTTTGTTGTAAGTCGCCACCAGATGGTGCTGCAGTATATTAACATCTACACCGTTCAACCAATCGTTATGTATATTTTGAGTATGCAAAATATAGTATGTTGCCGATATCAAGAAATCTTGTAAAAGAGGGGTAACATAAATTAAAAGTCTTAAATAAAATAAAAATTCCTTTGCATGACAAATTCCTGAATTAAAATGGCTTTTAAAATATTTGTAATGATATCTATTATTTCCTTGATGATAGAATTGAAATTATTTTTCTATGAAAGGAAGATAAATGAGAATTCATATTTATATTTTTCTGAATGGTTTATGTAATAATTCAAAATCATTTAATATCATGAATCATAAACAATAATAATTTTTTATTTTGATTTTTTTTTAATTTTTACTATTATTATTATTTAACCCAAATTTTAGTAATTTTTATTTGATGACAGTTAATTTTTTTTAAGTAAAAAAATTATTTTTTAAAAAATGTTTAAAATAAAAGTGTAAAAGTTTATTGGATATTTTATTATTATTATTTTTTTTATTTATTATTATTTTTTTTTACATGCAGGTGTGGTTTTTTTTTTTTTTTTTTATTTTATTTATTTTTATTTTTTTTTTTTTTTATTTTTTAAAGATTTTATGCACCCGAAATATGCATACCGTAATTTCCTGCCTGTAATCTGCTGTTCCGTTTTAATCAGGCGCAAATTTTCATCATTAAAAAATTAAAAATCTTGAATAACGTGTTGCTGTTATAAATGCAAGATTGTGGAAATCGGAATGAAGCTATGCATTTAAGAACTATGATGAAAACAAAAGAATTTATAATTTCAATACAGGCTTTTTTCATCCACTAACACATATTGGTATATGCATACATCGCATTTTTATTAATGTAAAAGTTCGCCTTTTTTTCACTGTCCTCAACTGTGATATTTATTTCTTTATATCAAGATCATTTATTTTAATATCACACAAAAATTATGACATTTTTTTTATGCTAAAAAGCATGACATAATTTCAGAATTATAATTTTATGAAGGTTAAAAAAAAAAAAAAAAAAAGAAAGAAACTCTACTGGTTGTACGCAATGGCTTGGGATCGATACCACGAATATCTGTAATTTCTTAACGTATAACCTGTGGTTTCAGGAAATTGCAAAATTTAAAGGAAGAAGTAAGTTACGGTAATTAAAAAAGGACTTTTATGACATCATTTCTAACTTTTTTGAATAGCTTACTTATACTACTGGTTCGTGAATATTTTGAATAACTTTACATATACTGCTAATTCGTTAATATTTTGAATATCTTACATATATGTTACTACTGGGTCCAAAATGTAAGACCAATTTTCAATTTAAAATTATCGGGGGCTTATGGAATTTCAATTTTTTTCTTTTTTAAATTGCTGGCACTAACCTTGACATCTGTGTAAAATTTGACGCCAAAATATTCATTAGTGTTTGAGTTACGTTTGGCTTTGTGAGACGCTAAAACTGATTTCGGCGATTTTTGAAATGTCTGAATTAATTGAGTAAAGAACTTGCATTAAATTTTGTTTGCCGAAATGTATAGAATTTTATGTTACATAAGGCATTCGGTGAGCATTCTTATATCGGAAAGAAATATTTACAAATGGTATAAACAGTTCAAAGAAGGTAGAGAACGCGTTGAAGACGAAGAGTCCTTTGGTCGACCATCAACCTCAACCGACGAAGCTCACGGCCAAAAAATTAAAAATTTGGTGCTTCCAAACCATCGATTTACAATTAGAGACCTTGCTGATGATGTTGAAATTTCAAAAGGATCGGTCAATTCCATTTTGGGCCTCAAACTCGTCGAATCTCGATTCGTACCGAAAACACTGAATGCGCCAGCTCACACTGCGTTATTTCTTCGTGACTTTTTGCGAAAAATGAAACCCATATCGTTCCACAACCACCATATTCACACTGTGCGATTTCTGGATATTCCCTAAACTCAAAAGACCACTCCGGGGACACGTCGATTGAAGAGATTCAACCAGAATCGCCGCGCGCTCTGAAGGCCATCCCCTGCCGATGGCTTTTTATCATGCATTGAAGATTTGAAAAAGCGTTGGCATAAGTGCATTGTGTCCGAGGGGATTACATTGTAGGCGATGAAATAAATTTGGAAGAATAAATAAAGAGCTTTAGAAAAAAAAAAAAAAAATTGGTCTTACTTTGGGGTCCATTAGTACTACTAGTTCGTGAATATTTCGAATAGCTTGCATATACTACTAGATGTGAATATTTTGAATAGCTTGCATGTACTACTAGATGTATATTTTGAATAGCTTATAATGAAATTCATGGTGTTCATCCCAAGCCATTGCGTACTGTCAGTATAAATTTTTTACTTTTATAAAACAAAAATATTTATTGTATAGGTATATATATTTTATGTTTTTATTATGCCTGATTTTTTAATGTGTATTAAAATTCGCAGAAGATATAGTGATGATCGAGAAGTCAGATTTATACGAGCCTCCGAAGTTCGTGAAACCTCTGCTGCCCATCAGTGCGCCCGAGGGTGAACCTCTCGAAATGACAGTTGAAGCTACTGGAATTCCCATTCCAACACTTCAATGGTAACATTATGATTTCTATCTATCTGTATATCAAATTGAAGTGTTCAAATGATTCTCGGATTATGATTTCTTTCTTGTATATCAAATTAACTTTTTCTTCTGGCAATTTTTTTTAATTACATTTTTGTTATATTTTCCTTCTAGTAATTTTTTTTTTTCTGCAAATGAAGAAATGCATCCATATTTACTCAATCATCGGATGAAACTGCGATATATTTTTTTCGATAACTTCATTAGTTTCTGCAATAAATTGCATTTATTAATTTAACTACTACAATAAATTTAAAAATCTGGAAAAAAAAAAAATTTATTCCAATTTTCGCTTTTACAATTCACTGCTATTTTTTTTTAATAAAGTCTTAATAATATTTCCCTATTTAATTGTAGTAAGTGCACTAAATTGTTTAATATAATTAATTAAATCAATATTAATAATTTAGCATTCAAGTGAATTATAATTTTGTACCTATTATTAATGAACTTAATATAATTAGTTATTAACGTAGTGGAGCAATTAAAATTTATGTTTTATTCATTTAATGAAAACATTTATACAGGCTTTTTTAGATTTTTCAAAATTACAATATTGTTTATATTTTCAAGGTTTCACAATAATCAAGAACTGAAGCCGTCGAGAGATTTTAAAGTGACAACAGAGGGTGGAAAGTCTTCTCTTCTTATCGCCGAAGTATTCCCAGATGATGCCGGTGTCTACAGTGTTAAAGCTACTAATAAAACTGGTCAAGCCTCTACAACAGCTACCCTAAATGTTATAAGTAAGTAGTTTTGAAATTCCTACCTGCAATTTCTTTATTAAAAAAAATCTAAGTAATTATTTAAAAATAACTTCATTATTTTATGTATTGTAAATCCTATAGAATTATTTTAGCATACTATTATTAAAATTAAAGGCAAACCGATTAAATCATTCTAGAATTCTATTAAATACCACCTCCCTTTTTCATATGTATATCACGATAAAGGTTTCTTCAGAATATTTTCTTCAATACATTTTATAATTTAATTGGATTTTTGGATATATGTTCTTTATATGATTAATGAATAAAAGCAAACTAAAGATTTTTAACCAATAATTTTTTTTTAATAGGCTATTGAAATTCTTTTATTTTAATTCCATTGTATACAAGTAAAAATTTTGAGTTTTATAATTAAAACTTTAAATCAACCTATATATTTTCCTAAATGCATTTCTACGTGTTCAACCTTCACACCATCAAAAACCAAAGAAACCACAATTGGTCATCAATGACCATTTTACAATGAGACAACTAATGGCAATTTTCAAAGAGATTATTTTCCAAAGGGCCACAACTTCAGTGGCTCATTGTCTGTCTTTTGGTGTCATCGCAATTTTAAACGAATTTCCGAAAGAACCATATTTATTGATACGCACCCTTCTACTAGAATTCAACTAAAGGACTTTGTCATTTGCTGATTTGTCATGTAGCATATTCCCCACTTAAATAGTAGAAGATTATATATTTTGAAGGCCGTAAAAGCCCAGTTTACTGACCACCAGGCTGCACCATTCTATGGAATCAAAACATGTTTTGCCAATAATCATATACGGAAAAAGGGTTTTAATATATTTAGGATGAATAAATGAAAATTGAATCCATTTTCAGGTGAAGTGGAATCCCCCAAACCAGAACCCATTCCTCCAATCTTTATCAAACCTCTCATCTCTCAACTGGTTCCGGAGGGAGAACCGGTCAGGATGGAAGTAGAGGTTATGGCCTGTCCAGATGCTACCTTCACTTGGACTTTCAAGAAGCGTTCCATCAAGTCCTCCAGGGACTTCCAGATTACCAGCGAAAATAACAAGTCGGTGCTTATGGTTTGCGAGGCGTTTGCTGATGACACGGGAGCGTACACGTGCAAAGCTCAGAACGAAGCCGGTACAGCAACGACGACTGCTACCTTGACGATTGAAAGTAAGGCTGCTTTGTTAAGCTTTGCTGTATTTTAATCTTCAAGTACAAATATTCCAAATGGTTTGAGCAGTTACATTAGATGATCTTAAATTTGAAGCACGATATCTAATGCAGATGCCTCTTTCCTTCAAGCAGAAATTTCAGCTTCTTTCCTGAAATTAAAGTGTTTTTTTTATTTCCAATGGCAGATTATGAACAGTGACAGCAATAAAAAAAGCAACGAAAAAAAAAAAAAAAACCAGATAATACAACAAAACATGCTGAAACAGAGTTCATTAATCTAACAATAATGCCAAGTTGTAGATCTTTTAGCCAAGTTTGTTACCAGGTGCACCACGGGGAGGTAGATATTCTGCGCAAATAAATATATATTAAAGTAGATAAATATATATTTTTAATTTGAATGGAAAATTGATTTTAAAAGTTTTTAAAAAAAAAGAAATATTTCATATTCCTGTTTCTAATTTAACATTTTCATCAAAATTTTCAAAAAAATGGAAAAGGAAATCCCACTATTCGTGGGCTTAAAGGTTAAAATAGCGTTAATATTACAAGCTGTACTCTTTTCAGTGTTTTGTGTATTTCTTACGTGTAACCTGTGTAGAATTTGTGGCAATTTTCTTATGTTGATGTAGTGTAGCCTGCTTTCTTTTACACGATGGTAATAAATCGAAGCTGCAACAAATCTGTTATTGTAATAATTTAAAATTTACATCTTCAAAGATATTTGCTATTTGAGCCATTTTCTTTGAAAGTGGTTTTATGTCCATTTTATATTATGTGTAATTACTTAAGGGTTTGTATTTGAATTGTTTGAAAAAGCATTGGTATGTGTGTTACGCTATGTGTATATGTTACGCTATGTGTATGTATGTGTTATGTGTGTATGTGTTATACGCTCATTTTATGTTTTTTGAATATTAAATTGATTCAACTTTACAATGCGATTGTTTTTAAGGTATTAGTTAAAAGAAATGTATATTTTTGATGACCTCAAATGGATTTACATGACTTTTAAAGTCAATAAAATGTGAAAATGATACATTTATGAAATATTAAATACGGGATTTCAATTGAATCAAACCAAGTTCTTTATGAAATTTTATTAAATGTGTCAAAAAAACAAAATAAAAATACTTTTATTTCAATATTTCTTGTAAGGCCATTTTAATTCATTTAATTCCTACTTTATTCAATATGTTTCATTTTTAATTTTTATCATTCTGAGAAAGTTTTTGAAAATATTCATGATGTATTAGAGGAATACGGGGTAATAAATCCATCATATCATTGAATTTTTTGGACGTAGGGAACCTGGCATGATGATATAAAGGTGCTAGTATTATATTTTCAAATTTTCCCTTTTCCTCGTCTAGAGGATAAATCATATGTGCACTTTCGTAAAATGAAATTTTATACAATATTGTTTATGGTGAACAAACAGAAATCACTATTAATAGCATTTTCAACTCCAGTATGGAGTCCTCTTCTGACGATGATTCAAAAGAAAACAACAAAATTTCAGGGAAATCTAGAATACTGTACCCCTATAGTTCTTACAATACAGAATATTTCGCCGATGTTTCCGTCAATTTCTTTAGGTTTACAATAATGTAATTAAAAGGAATTCGTACACACTCGCAGATGCTAACGCAATTGCCAAAAGCCGACTAATACCTCGTAACTTTAAGAAGCCACTAATCACGGACTTCAACTGCCCTAGGAAGCTGACATCAGTTATTAGCAGACTCATAACTGATCATTACAGAGGGATGAAGATTCTCCCAGACAAGACCAGGGAATACATTCCCTGCAGAAATACCCCAACGCTTTCCTAACACCTAAGCACATTCTAGAGTGCCCATCACTCACTCCCCATGTTTTGCAATTGGGTATGGTGCCAATCGAGGCCAACTTAAGATAAACCCTGTTTAAGTGAAGCGGCGCCATTGGTTGCGGCCGCTATCGAGAAGACTTTTGACTTGATCTAGCATTGATAATTATATTTTAAATCCATGGACACGATAACAACAACAACAAGGAATTCGTAACTTCTTCTTTTTCCAAGCAATATCATGATTATTTTATTGCTACTTTGACTGTTATTTGAAGAAATTTTATTTATAGTAAATAAGAATTTATAGAAATAATTTTATTTATAGAAATTTATAAAATTATATTCTATAAATAATTATATTCTATAATAATTTTTATATATTTCTATAAATAATTTTATTTATAGAAATATACATATTCTTTTAAATAATTATTCCGATAAATTATTGATTATTCCGAGATTGTTCTTATAACGTATGTCGGCCACTGATGTAATATATAAACAATATTTATGTTTTTTTCTAATAATAAAAATACGAAACAAACAGCAAAAACAATTTTTACTTTATTAATAACTTATATTTGATTATCAAATAAGTATTTTTTAATGCTGTTAAAAGCATTAATGCATAATTAAGCATTATTAATCATTAAAATCATTATTAAGCATTTAATGCTGTTAAAGGCAGCTGCTGCTACCTTTTAAAAACGGCACCGAACTTCGGCAGTCATTTTGTTTGTTTTTCTTGGCGACTTGGCATCCTGGCAATCCATTTGGCGCAAAGGGTACAGGATTCTAGATTTTACCAAAATTTTTACGTCATTAACGCAATTTCTACACATATAAAAAATGAAACAGAAAAATTATGTAGTATAATTTCTTGAATTTACACCACTTTCAAAATAATTATATTTGTAATTTCGTTAACTACGTAAATTTATATGGACAAAATGATAAAAATTTTGAAGGATTTTTGGAAACTGTTTATAAATAAAAAGCTCATAACAAATTGCATTTACTGTTATCATTAACTAACTTTTTTGTCAAATATTGACTTACACCACTTTCAAAAGAAAACTCTTCATTTAAGCTTTGGAATTTTTTAGAAACTGATTTATTTCAGCGTCAAAATTAAATGTACCATTTCAAAATAGTTCTATCTGAAATTGTAAACAACAATAATAAAATATAATGATGAGGGAATTCACTGTAAAATTTTCTCTATTATTCTTAAAATCTTGTTCTTTCTTGTAGGTCCTCCTGAAGACGAAGTGACAGAAGCACCAAAATTCAAAACTCAGTTGACACCCGTTAAAGTAATGGATAGCGAAGAGGCGAAATTATCTTGCTTCGTAAGTTATAAATGTTGTTCATTATATTATCTTTTATGGGTATATTTATGTAGATTAGAGCAATTCGTTTGTTTTCTCTGAAATTTTCGTTTATATATTTATTCTTGTGCAATTAAGTCAAACCAAATGAACCTTCTGATGTTCTGGAGCATATAATGTAATCTAGAAATTTTTACTAACTTTCAAATTATTATATTTTTTTGAAAATTAGATGTTCAGATGTTGTAAATGCGAAAGGAAGTTTTTAGATGTAACCAAAAAAAAATAAACCTAATTCAATTACAAGCAACTCAAAATACTTTGAATAATTTTAAGACAAACATTGTTTGGAAGCTGCATTCTTTTTACTTTCCTGTATTGCTTATTATTTGTGTGTGTTTTTTTTCCCAAAGAGGGTTTACCCTACTCACTTCGTTAGTCAACCATCATTGATTTTGTTTTATCATTTGTTTAGTGAATGATAGTGTGCTATTCCGAAAATTATTTTCATTTAAACATCTTTTGAATCATTCTAATATAATAGACTCAATTTTGTTTCAATGTCAAGCAGTCAATTACCAAACTCAATAAAATTGTACAATTTTTTTTTTTCATCTGTTACCAACCAACTCAATTAAATTTTAATCACTAAGCACATTTCTCGTCTAATAAACTCATTATATTTTAGTGTTAATTTCCCATAGGTATCAATTACGGTAAATAGAGAGCATAGGATGCAGAAATAGATACCATAACCGTCTATTTTAAGACTTGCACCATACAAATTTCCCTTGATTTGATATGCTGAAATAAAGGCTATTTATCTACAAGTTTCAAATTGTTTAATTAATGTAGGGCTAGTGAAAAGTGAGTAAGTGGAGGAGAGTGAAAAAGCAAATTGAAAAAATTTAATCCAGGATTCTTGATAGCAATTGGGAATTGGATGCACCTTTTTGAATATCTTGTAATGTGATATTTACATCTAAATAATAATTTCTGTATTTTTGTTGTTAATTTGTGTAAATCACAATGTTTGTCGCTTCAGGTAACCGGTGAACCAATGCCCAAGATAACATGGTATCACAACAATAGAGAAGTTCGTGAAAACTCAGAGGTCTGGACAACCTATCGAAAGGATGGGTATTGTGAATTGTTTCTTTCTGAAGTCTTTCCAGAAGATATGGGAGATTATCTATGTAAAGCTGTCAACAAGGCTGGGGAAGCAGTCACACGAACAACGTTAACTGTTGAATGTAAGTTCTTACCTTTATTTTTCTAAAGACTTTTTTTTTATTTGTATCACTTATTGGATTATTTGAATTCTTATTCAGAAGTAAGATGTTTAACATTTATTTGCTTTATCATGTTTTTGTAACGTAATTTTGCACCAAATGTGATTTTTGTTTATTATTACTTTATTCCGATCATATTTGTGGATTCGATTTTCAAACTCTGTTTTGTCAGATGATTGGATTTTATGTGGCATGCATTTGGACGAGGATGATGCAAACACAATACTTGTCCACTGAACAGCAAAAAATCGCTCCGTGGCCCAAGGGGACATGATCTAGTGCTTAAGTGCCGCGTCTCACACAGAATTTGTGAATTCGAATCATAAAGTCTGTTCAAAGATGATGTATACCTGATCATGTTAATCATTCATTTGGATTGAAATTTGTTAATAGAACTTCCAGCGTTTTTTAACAAAAAAAAACAGGATATAAGTTAAAGTTAAAAATAGGTTTAAGAGATACCGTTTTGCTCCAACTATAAATACCATCAAATTTATCTTGGATTATCATGAATTAGAAGCAGAACTATAATCTGTTGATGCATCGCCAGAATCTCGGAAGCCACAAATCCTTATAAAAAGACAAATAATAGAAAGTAAATGCAAACAATTATATCAATAAATAACTCGCAATTCCTCGCTAATATTTTGTTGTATTGATGGACATCGTGTCAAATGTCCATAAAACAACAGGCAGTCAAGATACAAGGACTGTTACTATCACGAATAATCTCGTTTAGAATCAAGGTATTCCAAAAATACTCGTTTTAGTCCATTATTATAAACTTAAATTTTTTTTTTTCACAAATCAAATCGTGGTGTTCCTAAAAGACACAAATGTGAAATACTAGCATACTCAAGATATTCGTTTAGGGGTTAATTACTTTATGCTTTTAAATAAAAATTTATTTTATAAAGAAAATATTTATATGTTATCTGTTAATAATTTACCATTAAAATTTTTGTTATTGTTATTTATAAACTGCTGTTTGTTTGTTATGTTTTCTTTGAAGTAATTTTTATTTTTCTTTCAGCTTATGAATACGTCCCAGATTCTGAAATCGCAACCTTAAGTATGGACAAGACACATTCTGCAGATGCCACCCTCCTCAGCCTGTCGGAGGAGTCGAGCGCTGAGGAATTCGTCACCATTCCGGAGCTTCCCGAAGAAGAAGTTGCACCAGACACACCAACGAAGAAGACCCCATTCGCCCTCCCAAGCAAGACAAACAGGAAGTGGGAACATCTCCGCAGTTTGTAGTACCTCTGGAAAATGTTGAAGCGAAACCGGGTAGTACGATAAGGTTAGTTTGATTAGAAATATTTTTTTGCTGAAATGGATTACAGTGGAATCTTTGTTATATGTAAGTTCTGGAAAACCACATTTTTAAAAATCGCTGACTGTTGAAAAATCATATGTTAATTTATGGTAGCAATAAGTTACAAAGACACTATAAAAGCGATAAATTAAAATCATACAAAAAAAAAAAAAAAAACAATTTATGAAAATGGAGAAAACAAGAATGTTTTAAAGCTAATATATTCATTTACTTTTATTATTGAAGATTCACCGCACCGTCACACCAATAAACTGTCCTCGCCATAAACTATGTTTAACTAGATTTCTTTTAAAAAAACTCGCATTAGAAAGTCACATTTTTGTGCTGGTTTAAAATAGGTTGACAGCATTTTCCATCTGATTACACAAACAGATTTAACTTTACTTTTGTTCTTTGACGACATAAAATTTGCAAAGATTTTTTTTTTTTTTAACTGCAGTCCGTAAAAGTCAACTTTTTGTTTTCGAATGCCAGGAATTCCGGCCAGAGTTAATTTGCCTGGCATGGATGTTTATGAGTGATGCGTAGTAGTTAAACTTTAAACTGTAGGTCCCGGTCTAATTAGCCTAAAGTGTGCAAAAAATGACCGTAGAGCGACAGACCAAACCAGTTTTTATGCGGTTCTTTTTGGTGCGATTTTCTTCATGCGGTATATAAAAAAATGCAGCATGAAATGCATATTATGAATAAAAATTAGATCAAAAATATAATTCAAAAGGAAACGACAGATGGCTCACCTGATATCATCCCATTACCACGAATGTTATTAGATGCGAGTGCTACATCGTGAGATTTTGATTTACATATTTCCTATGTGGACTTTTTATGCCGCACCTATTTACAGCATAATTTTTTTCAATGTGCTATATGAACAATATATTTTATAGCTACTTATGAAGCTTAGAGATATTTTTATGAGGTCTCTATACCCCGCACAAAAATAGATTCAACTATACCTAAATAATAACACAAATATACCTTTTAAGTATCAAATGAACATGGGCTTCTATTCGTCTAGTTTGTAAAAAGGAAGAATCATATTCATTTTAAGTGGGGGTTGTTGCCCCATAATGGTAGGGATCAAAATAACATTCACAGTGGTGGTAGTGGGAGGTATCAAAATAACATTCTCAGAATAGTCTCTTATATAACTTGTTATGTCCATGCCGGTGTTACAAATTTTTAAAGATTTTTTTCTGAATTAGAATTTTAAAATAAAGTTCTGTAGGGTGCAAAATTGTTAAACAGTTTGTAACTGGGTGTGGTTCTGTTGAGATACTTGAGGCACAAGTTGGAAAATTCACAGCTTTTATTTACACATGCACAAATACCACACGCATGCGATTAGAAACATATAACATTCATGCCTGAATGGCCGAGTTGCTAGCGCTCTGATTTGCTCGGTACCACAGGTTTCGGGTTCGAGTCGGTGGTGCCAGGATGTTTGTAGTGGTTCGGAATCCACTTTAAACCGTAGGTCCCGGTCCTAATAGGATCAGAGCGTTGCGGAGGCAACACGCGCCCCCTGGGTAATGCAAAGTGAGTAACGTCTGTGCAGCGCTTGCCTTAAGGCATCTAAGACGTCCATGTCTGTATGCCAGCTGCATTGGAACAAAAAACATATTTAAAGATATATAATTATATATTCGTGCAAGGGCTCCACTTCTAAGCCGAAAGTCGGCAACGCGTTGGGTTGCACTAAATATATTTCCTATTCGAATGAGGAGTCTATAAGCTAAACATTTCTCAGCGGGAACGCAGGTTGCTCTGTACTTCCTCTCAGGGGGAGACACTCTTGTCAACTGACCATTTCTCCCGAATACCACAGGGGACGCTCTTGCCAGTGTGTAGGAGGAAGCATGTTTACAGTGCAAAATTCAAATTATTTTCGAATTCGTAGTTGAAATACGAGTTCCCCCCACACACACACTTTTTAAATCTCCATTGTCATAGATCGGAGAAATACGAATTCCCCATAAGACATGTATAGCCTACTTTTTAATATAAGAAAAATTAAAATATGAAAGTATATATATATATATATATATATATATATATATATATATATATATATATATATATATATATATATATATTTATTAAATGCGTTTTCTTATGTTTTTTTTTTTTTTTTTATGTAGAATGCAATGCAAAGTGACTGGAATCCCTAAGCCTAAGATCACATGGTACAAGTCAGGTAAAGTACTGAAGCACAGTCCTCAATATCAAATATTTTATGAACCCACCGGTACCTGCTCACTGACCATAACACGATGCACTGAAGAGGATACGACAGAGTTCAGTTGCGAGGCCCATAACAAAAACGGCGTTGATCTTACTACTTCAAAAGTGACCGTGACAGGTTGGCAATTCATTTTATATCATGCAGTAAAAAAATTATGCAGTAAAAAAAAAATTATATACTTTCTAAATGACAGGATTCGTTTCCTGTTAGTGCTTAGTTTCTCATGCTAAAATTTTCTTACTTCCAGGTATCTTCGTTTATTAGTACAAAACAAAAACACCAAAACACTATTTTAATAACTATGATAAACTTTTAAAAAAAAAACAGATTTTATGTTTTTAAAAGTACAGTTTGCTACAGGTCTGAAATGTAGGTTAAATAATATAAGTATTACAATATTGTTTTCAAAAAAAAAAAAAAAAATGTTTTGTTTTGTTTCTCATTGTAATATATGTGTTTATGAATATTTCCTTAGAATACAAACCTAGGAAACCAGACTGGGTTGTGGAGATGGAAGAAAAACAAAAAATTGAAGGCGAGTTATTTTGTGTGCACACTTTATTATTATTATTATTATTATATTCTTACTTTTCTAACTTGCTTTTAAGCTGAACTACTACTTTGAACGTATTTTTAAGTTTTAAAATCATGTAACTAAACCTATACTAAATTTTAATTTTCGTTTGCTTTAAAGAAAGAGGGAAAAATAAATAAATAAAACTATATGAAAAACTGGAAGTGGGGAGGGTACAAAATTTTTAATATATTATTATAGTTTTAAATTATAATGAATGCACTGTTATATTTATTAAATAGATTAATGAAAAAATTTTTTAGATTATTTTTGAATATTTTATTTTAATTGTGTTGTAGTGTATTGTGATTTATGCATTATTTCGGATCCATGCAAATATGTAAAATAACAAAATGAGTAAATTTTATTTGAATAATTTTATTACCGTTTTACTGTTGTAGTGAAATTGAACGTTAATATAAAAAAATATGCCTTTATATCTTATTAAAAAAGTATTCAATATTATTTCTTAAAAGATTATTCCAACTATTAAAATTATGCGTAAAATAAATAAAATTTTATTATATATATATATATAAAACTTAAATACCTACTACTACTACTAATTATTACATTTTAAAGCTAATAATATACTTTATTTTACCATTAACAAACATTTCTCTTAAGAGCCATCGCTCTCGCCGTCAAGTTTACATTGCTTTTTTCTTTCTACTCAGTCGACTCCGTAGCATATACAGTTATACCTTTAGCGGTGGTGGCGCCATCTATCGTTAATGACATCGTTCATAAAAATGGTCAACAATGTATATATATATATATATATATTGTTTTTGTAGAACATTTTTTACTTAACCTTAAAATTTCATTTAAATAAATTAGATTTATATTTAATTACATGTATTTGATTTTGCTTTTTCGCTTTACAGATGAAAGGCCAAAATCTCCTATATTTGAAAAACCGTTAGAAGATACATTTGTCAAGACACTGGGCAAGAAAACAACCCTGGAATGCATCATCAAGGGAATTCCTGAACCGGAAGTTACATGGTACCACAATGAGAAGGCCATTGATGTCAGTACTGGATATTACGTCATAAAACGCGAAAAGAATCGTTCCATTCTGATCATTTTGAAGGTTACCAAGGAAACGGAGGGAACATACACTTGCAAAGCCGTCAACGAATCAGGAGAAGCAATCACAACAGCCTACCTATATGTCGGGGTAACGAAAGAAGAACACGAAGCAGAACTGAAGGAAAAAGAAAAGAAGCCTAAAAGACCCACCATTAAGAAAGCCACGGAAAAAACGACTGCCTTACAGCGCACCAGGGAATTAAAACCAACCAAAAGTGTTGAGGAACAAGCAGAGACAACGCTTAGGACACAGGAACATATTCTAGTACAGCAGGTCACCCCTCAAGAACAACCTTCGGAAGTTATGCCTTCTCAAAGGCCAATCCTGGAAAAAGCAGAGGTAATGAAAAATGTGGATGTTCGTGATCATTCTGTAAGTATAAAACAGGTCCCAATTGAAGATATTCCTGAACAAGTATCCCTACAGCCAGGCGTTAAATCTTTTCAAACTGTGACAATGAGAACCGAACAAGGGAGGACTGAAAGCGTGGTCTCACAGGTGAGGCCAATGAGAGGCTTTCCACAGCAGGACATGCCGATGCAAACTGTTTCTAAACAAGGTTTTCAACAAGTCTCACAACATAGAGAAACGATTATAAGAGAGAGTACACAACCAGAGGATATTAAAGGAATCGATGTGACATTTTTGCCTAGAGAAGGAAAACAAGAAATTACTTTTGATAGCCGAATGTATCCTAAACAACCAAGAGAGAGAGAAACCATTGTTATGGATACAAGACAAGCACCAAAAGATGTTACTTATCATGATTCATCCATGACCGTTTCATTTACACAACAGAAACAAATATTTTCACAGCAACCTCAATTTCGTCAACCAGAGCTAGGACAACAACCTCAGCAACAAGAACTCTGGCCTCAACCAGAATTTCCAGGTATCAGACCGGATGTCCAGACTTGGAGAAGGGAGCAAGCCAAACAAGTGGTGGAAAGAAAAATTGAAGAAGCAATGCAGAAAGACAAGCCCCAAGTGGTGGAGATAACTGCCCTGCCCATGAAACCTAAACAAGATATAATTTTTGAAAGCAAAGAAACACCAAAACAAATCACTGAAAGAGAAAGAATTGTTATTGGTGTATCTAAAAAGGGAAGAGACATCATTCAACCCGAGGAACAAAACATTTTATGATTCAACATCCGTAATAAGTTCAACGCAACAACAAATAATATTTTCAAAACCGCAAGAACCATTAAAGTCGGCATTTGAACCTGAAAGGCCAAAGATCATGCCAGATGTACCAAATTGGAGAAAGGATGTTGCTAAACAAACTGTAGAAAAGAAACTTGTAGAAACAATGGCAAAACAACCAGTCATTGATACAACAGCTTTGCCAAAGAAACCTCAACAGGATGTTATGTATGAAAGTGAAGAAATACAAAAAGTTAAAAAGGTGAGAGAACAATTAGTCGTTGGTCAGGAACAAAAACCGAAAGAAGTGGTTACTGTAACAGATGCAAAATTTAAACCTCAACCGAAGATAAAACAACCTAAAAAAGCTGAACCCAAACTAACACAAGCTGAACAGGAAATGCCACAATTTAAAGAACCAACGGTGGATATTGATTTTAGAACTAAAGAAAGAAAGGAAATTGCAAAACAAATTATAAGCGATCGTTTAACTGAAATTACTCAAGTCCCTGAAGAAAAATATGAAATAGAAATTACTGCATTTCAGCTTAAACCAAAACAAGACATTACTGTTGAGAGTATTGAAAAACCTAAACCTGTTAGATTTAGGGAAACAACTGTGATGCAGAAAACAGTGCCAGAAGCTCAAAAAATTGTTGAAACAACTGTATCCTCTACGTCTACACTTATCACAACTCAAAAAACTAAAAAACCAACTGTAACGGAAGAAATAACTCCAAAACCAGAGGATAAACCTGAATTTCAGAAACCCTTAATGGATATTGACTTTAGAACTAAAGAAAGAAAGGAAACTGCAAAACAAATTATAAGTGATCGTTTAACTGAAGTTACTCAAGCCCCTGAAGAAAAATATGAAATTGAAATTACTGCATTTCAACAAAAGCCAAAACAAGACATTACTTTTGAGAGTATTGAAAAACCTAAACCTGTTAGATTTAGGGAAACAACTGTGATGCAAAAAACAGTTCCAGAAACTCAAAAAATTGTTGAAACAACTGTGTCTTCCACATCTGCAGTCATCACAACACAAAAAACTAAAAGACCAACTGTAACGGAAGAAATCACTCCAAAACCAGAGGATAAACCTGAATTTAAGAAACCCTTAATGGATATTGATTTTAGGACTAAAGAAAGAAAGGAAACTACAAAACAAATTATAAGTGAAGTTACTCAAGGCCCCGAAGAAAAATATGAAATTGAAATTACTGCAATTCAACAAAAGCCAAAACAAGACATTACTGTTGAGAGTATTGAAAAACCTAAACCTGTTAGATTTAGGGAAACAACTGTGATGCAAAAAACAGTTCCAGAAACTCAAAAAATTGTGGAGACAACAGTGTCTTCCACATCTGCACTTATCACTACACCGAAACCTAAAAAACCAACTGTAACTGAAGAAGTTATTCAGAAACCAGAAGATAAACCGCAATTTAAAAAACCCTTAATGGATATTGATTTTAAAACTCAAGAAAGAAAGGAAACTGCAAAACAAGTTATAAGGGTCGTTTAACTGAAGTCACTCAAAGCCCCGAAGAAAAATATGAAGTAGAAATAACTGCATTTCAACAAAAGCCAAAACAAGACATTACTTTTGAGAGTATTGAAAAACCTAAGCCTGTTAGATTTAGGGAAACAACCGTGATGCAGAAAACAATGCCAGAAACTCAAAAAGTAGTCGAAACAACTGTATCGTCTACGTCTACCCTTATCACAACTCAGAAAACTAAAAAACCGACTGTAACTGAAGAAATCATTCCAAAACCAGAGGAAAAACCTGAATTTAAGAAACCCTTAATGGATATTGATTTTAGAACTCAAGAAAGAAAGAAAATTACAAAACAAATTATAAGTGAGGGCTTAACTGAAGTTACTCAAATCCCTGAAGAAAAATATGAAGTGGAAATAACCGCATTTCAACAAAAGCCAAAACAAGACATTACTTTTGAGAGTATTGAAAAACCTAAACCTGTTAGATTTAGGGAAACAACTGTGATGCAGAAAACAGTACCAGAAGCTCAAAAAATTGTTGAAACAACTGTGTTTTCCACATCTGAACTTATCACTACACCGAAACCTAAAAAGCCAACTGTAACTGAAGAAGTTAGTCCAAAGCCAGAAAAAGATCAACCCGATTACAAACCACAATTCGATGTTATTACCAAAGGCAAACCCAAATCTAGGGAAACGATTGTTAAAAAATTGACTAAGTCTGTAACAGAAAAGGAAGATGAAATTGAGATTATACCTGGAGAGTACAAACCTAAACAAGAAATCACCACTGAAAGTATTAAAACGCCACAATTAATCAAACGTAAAGAAACTATCACTGTTCATAAAACTGTGCCAACACCTGAGGAAATCAGAAGAGAGGAGGACATTCCTACAATTCCATTAGAGGGAGTAATAAAACATGAAAAGAAAGTTTCTGAAACGATTGGGTTCAAACCTTTGCAGACTACTAAATTAGATATGACTTCACTTGAAACAAAACCGATGCAAGCTGTCATATCACAAACAATTACACAATCAACAGTTACCTCAAAAACATCCCAAATTGTTCATAAGGAAACTCATGTAGCGCAATCGACTTTCAAGACAACAGAACCCCAATTACCACAACGTCCCGTACAGCAAATAACGTATGAGAAAAGAAAACCTGAAGAAATCAAACCAGAATTTGTGGATTATAAGCTGAAAAAGTTGACATTCGATGAGCATCCTATGATGTCGCAGGCTGAAGTACAGGACTTTTCACAAGTACATTTACAGCAGATTTCATTCGAACATCAGAGACCTGAAGAAATCAAGCCAGAATTTGTGGATTATTCTTTAAAGAAATTTACGATTCATGAGCAGCCTAAAATGTTACAACCCGAGGTGTCTGAATTACCTAAATTGAAGCCTAAAAAGGTAGATGAAAAAACTGTAGAGGATCAAACACATATTACGACCACGAAATTTGGTTTGAAAAAGACGGATAAGAGCTTTATTAAACCTAAGAGACCTGAAGAAAAAGTAGACAGCATTACAAAACCGGAAGATATCTCTATAAAAACAAAAACTCAAAAAATTGAAACAATTACAAAAGTTTCTGAAAAGAAAAAAGAAACAAAGCCTACAGAAGAAAAAATTATTTTTGAAGTTACGCCTTTAAAACCTAAACAGGATATTACTATCGAAGCAATTGAGAAACAAAAAATAACAAAAGAGAGTAAAGAAATAGTATATGAAGACATTTCACATACTATTAAAAAAGTTGAAATGGTTAAATTTCAACCTTCTAAATTCGAAAGAAAGGAAATTATTCCAGAACGTCCACTTTTTGCTCAAATACAACTTCAACCTTCCAGAATAGAGAAACGAAAGCCAGAGGAATTTAAACCTGAATTTGTTGATTATCAATTAAAAAGCTTCACTTTAGAAGAAATGCCTCAGCCTCTCCACGCAGAAGTATCTGATTTACCAAAAGTTAAACAACAACTTCAACCTGCTAAAATAGAGAAGAGAAAAGCAGAGGAAATTATACCTGAATTTGTTGATTATAAATTGAAAAGTTTTACTTTAGAAGAAATGCCTAAACCACTACAAGCGCAAGTGACTGATTTGCCAAAGGCTAAACAGCAACTTCAATCAGCTAAAATAGAGAAAAGAAAACCAGAAGAAGTAATACCTGAATTTGTGGATTATAAGTTGAAAAGTTTTACTTTAGAAGAAATGCCTAAACCACTACAAGCACAAGTGACCGATTTACCAAAGGCTAAGCAGCAGCTTCAACCTTCTAAAATAGAAAAAAGAAAACCAGAAGAAGTAATACCTGAATTTGTGGATTATAAGTTAAAAAGTTTTACTTCAGAAGAAATGCCTAAGCCACTTCAAGCTCAAGTATCTGAATTGCCTAAAGTACAATTACAACCTTCTAAAATAGAAAAGAGAAAACCAGAAGATATTAAACCTGAATTTATAGATTACAAATTAAAAAGTTTCACTTTGCAAGAAATGCCTGCACCTCTTCAAGCACAAATATCTGATGTCCCAAAAAGTAAGCCCAAGAAAATCAAACAAAAAGAAGTAACCGAGGAGGAAACAACTGTTAGCTCTTCAACTATATTTGGTGTAAAAAAACCGGAGAAGCCACTTGAAAAGCCAGTAAAACCTGAAGAAACAACATTAATTAAAGTCACGCCACAACAAGATGTATCTGTAAACGTGACTACTAAAGAAAATCAAATAGTTCTAGATCGAGTTCAAAAGAAAGTAGATAAAACAATTATTGAAGAAGATAAACAAATAGATATAGAATTTTCTGCTTTGAAAACTAAGCAGGAAATTGTTACTAAAGCTATTGAAACACCCAAATCCTCAACGACCATAAAAGTAGAGAAAAAACAATTGAAAGTGAAGCGTGTCAAAGATGAAGAAGAGGAGGAAGAGATTCCTCTTATGAGTACCTCTACTATTTTAGAATACAAGCCACAGAAAATTGTTGTTGTGGAGAAAAAACCTGAAAAGGCCATAGTTGAGCAAATACAGTTCACAGAGAAAACTCAATTTAAACCCGAAATAACTTTGAAAAGTGAGGCAAAAATTAAGCCGGAAATTATAACAAAACAGGAAATGCAAACTGAATTTGAAATATCTTCTAAACGTAGGGTTTGCGAAGAAGCAAAGGTTGTCGAGGTTAAAAAAATAGAATTTACTCCGTTAAAACCACAGATATTTGAGAGAGACATTCAGTTATCTTCAACGGCTGTTGAAACTTCAGAAATAGATGTGACTCAGACTAAGAAGCAAGGTATTACTATGGAAAGTAAACAAAAACCAATGAAGAAAACCAAAAAGGAATTTGATGTAACCACGTCAGAAGCTGCTACTGCCGAGATGGTGCTAGGTAAAAAGGTTTCTAAAACATCAACTGTTGTAGAAACGTCAGAAATAGATGTAGCACAAATTAAGAAGCAGGATATTACCATGGAAAGTAAACAAAAACCAATCAAGAAAACCGAAAAAGAATTTGATGTATCCACATCAGAAGCTGCTACGGCCGAGATGGTACTCGGTAAAAAAGTTACTAAAATAACTAAAATCACTAAAGAAGGAAAACCAAAAAAAGAGGAAGAACAAAAAATTCAGATTTCAATGAAGAAAATGGACAAATCTATATTAGAAGTACAGCAGACAACGGAGGCTGAAGTAACAAAAAAATCGACGAAACGTTTAATTATTCCTGAAAAGGCCCAAATTGAAGAAGTTTCTACTGCTGAAGAAGTAACTGATATCATTAAACCTTTTGTAAAGAAAGAGGAAGAAGCAATGTACAAAATGTCTCCAAGACAATCATTAATTATATCTGAAATACGCGATGAGCAAAGTCCTGAAGAAATTGTTGTTTCTAAACCCAAAGATGCACATGCAATTGTTAATTATAAAGTTCAAGAACCTCTTGATATCAGAACTGTATTGCCTGAAGAAAAGCCTAAAGAGTTTCTTCCTGGAACTGTACCTGGCCAAGTAAAAGCCAAAACAACAATAAAAACTGAAGAGTCTCTTTCAGTATCTGAAGTAAGTACCGAGATTACTTCAACAGAATTGCATCTGGAAGAGAAACCTAGTGCAAAACAAGCAGCTTTAGACATGACATCAAGAGAAACTTTCCAAATATCTGAAATATTACCTGAAGAACGACCCGGAACATTTGCTCCTGGAAAATTACCTGGAGAGGTTCAAGCAGGGGTGCAATGGACTACAAAAAAATCTGTTACAGTTTCGGAAACTTCTACACAACAAATCGCTTCTCTATTACCAGAACATATTAAACCTTCTTCGGAAAAGGCTCATGTGGATGTTTCAAAACGAGAACATATTGAAGTAAGTCAGACCACTCTTGAAGAGAAACCGGAACAGTTTGCTCCTGGTAAATTGCCTGGAGAAGTTCAGGCTGGAGTAAAATTAACAACAGTAGAATCAATTTCTGTTTCAGAAGTGTCAGTTGAACAAAAACCTGAAGATCTCCTTTTACAGAAGAAACCTACCAAAGTTCAAGCACAACTTGAAATTTCTCAGCAAGAATCAGTAGAAATATCTCAAGCAGTTACTGAAGAAGTTCCTGGAAAATTTGCTGCTGGTAAATTGCCTGGTGAAGTACAAGCTGGTATTAAATGGACAACAAAAAAACCATTATCAATATCTGAAGTTTCTACTGAACAACAATCGGAAATTTTAAGTAAGCAAGAGAAGCCTATAGAAGCGCAAGCTAAATTAGGACTTTCACAGTTAGAATCTTTGGAAATTTTGCAGACATTAATTAATGAAAAACCTGGTCAATTTGAAGCTGGTAGACTTCCAGGTGAGGTGCAAGCAGGTGTTAAAATGACTACGAAAGAATCTATAGAAATATCTCAAACATTGTTAGAGGAACAACCTGGGCATTTTGCTGCTGGAAAATTACCTGGAGAAATTCAGGCAGATATTAAATGGACAACGAAAAAACCTCTCTCAGTAATGGAAGTTGCTACTGAACAGCATTCTGAAAAATTAGAAACGGAAAAGAAACCCCATGAAATTCAAGCTTTAGTTGAAGTAACACAGCAAGAACCTATACATATTTCTGAAATGAGACCTGATGAAAGGCCTGAATATTTCCCTGCTGGTAAATTGCCTGGAGAAATACATGCTGGAGTAAAAATAACAACAAAGGAATCTATATCAGTTTCTGAAGTATCTACTGAACAAATGTCAGAAGTCTTAGCTTCTGAAAAAAGACCATCCTCTGTGCAAGCACATTTTGATTTATCTCAACAAGAATCTGTTCAAGTGTCTGAAATGCTTCCTGAAGAAAAACCAGGGCATTTTGCTGCTGGACGACATCCTGGAGAACTCCAAGCTGGTGTAAAATTCATTACTAAAAAGCCTTTGTCCGTATCAGAAGTTGAAGTACAAGACAAATCAGAGGAAATTGAAACTCCAAAGAAGCCTTCTGAGGTACAAGCAATAATAGGAATGTCTCAATTAGAATCTCTGGAAGTTCTTCATGCATTGGCAGAGGAAAGACCAGGAGAATTTAGCGCAGGAAGACTTCCAGGTGAAGTTCAAGCTGGAATTAATTGGACAACTGAAAGTTCCCTGTCAGTATCTGAAGTTTCTACTCAGCAAACTTCTGAAGACCTACCATCTTCAAAGAAACCTACTGAAGTTCATGCATACTTCGGAATATCTCAACAAGAAGGATTGGAAATATCTCAAATGTTAGCCGAAGAAAAGCCTGGCCAGTTTGCTCCCGGCAGATTACCTGGTGAAGTAAAAGCTGGCATAAAACTTCCAATGAAAGAATCTTTGTCTGTTATAGAAGTATCTACTCAACAAACATCTGGCGATTTGGCCGATCAAAAGAAGCCCACTACTGAATCAGCAGTTGTTGGAGTTTCTCATCAAGAATCTGTTCAAGTTTCACAACCTATTTTAGAAGAGCAGCCTGGGCAATTTGCTGCTGGAAAATTACCTGGTGAAATTCAAGCTGGAGTAAAATGGACTACTGAGTCTCATGTTTCAGTTCTGGAAGTTTCAACTCAGCAAGAGTCTGAACAGTTAGAACTTGGAAAGAAACCATCATCTGTAACTGCATTAGTTGAGATTCCCCATCAAGAAGGTATTGAAATTCAACAAATAACTGCAGAAGAATTACCTGATAAATTTGCTGCTGGTAAATTACCAGGTGAAGTTCATGTAGATGTTAAATGGACTACGAAAAAACCATTAACTGTTTTGGAAACATCATCTCAGCAAACAGCTGAAACTCTGGAATTAGATAAGAAGCCTTTACAAGTGCAAGCAGTTTTAGGAATTCCGCATCAAGAAAGTCTTGAAATATCTCAGACTTTAACAGAAGAAAAGCCAGGTCAATTTGCTGCAGGTAGACTACCAGGAGAGGTACAAGCGGGAATAAAATTTACTACCAGAAAACCATTAACAGTTTCTGAAGTATCTGTTGAACAGAAATCTGAGCAGTTAATTGAAAAGCCCAAACCTTCTGAAATAAAAGCTTCAGTAGAACTTGCCCACCTTGAAAGTGTACAAATTTCTCATACTCTTTCAGAAGAACAACCCGGACAATTTGCTCCTGGTAGGCTTCCTGGAGAAGTTCAAGCTGATATTAAATTTATGACTAAAAAGCCATTAACTGTTTCAGAAGTGTCAAGTGAACAAACTCCATCTGAAATTGTAATAGAAAAACCACAAACCACAAAAGCTGGAGTGGAATTAACTTTGAAAGAAACTGTAGCAATTTCAGAAACACTTTCTGAACTCAAACCTGATGAATTCGAATCAAAGAAATTACCTTCTGGTGTTAGTGCAGAAAGTACGTTTATGCCCGACAAACAGTATCTGTTGAAGAAATTGTTTCTGAATTAACTACTGGAGATTTAAAAGCCATGAAAAAACCTGTTACCAAAAATTAGAATTTGAAGTCATGAGTACAGATTCTCTTTGTGTATCTGAAACGGTTGTGGGTGATCAGCCAAAAGAGCTTATCCCTAAAAAACTACCTGCAAGTGAGACAGCTGAAATTAATGTACCTTGTTTAGAATCAGTTGCTGTATCGGAAATAACTTCAGCAGATTTCCCATCTGAATTAAGTCCTGCTAAAAAAACCTGCTGAATTCACTGCACAAGCCAACTTTTTACCAAAAAGATTCACTAGATGTGTCTGAAGTAACAGCTGCGACATCAGCAGCTGAGCTTGTACCACAAAAGTCACCAGAGTGTGCATCCGCTTTGGTGAGTTATACTCAAAACAGTCATTTACCGTGCAAGAAACTAGTGCAGAAGAAAACTTCGAAGAACTTCCTAAAGATGAAAAGCCTTTAGAGAAGAAGGCACAATTCGGCTTAACCAAAAATACTCATATTAATGTATCAGAAACAGTATCAGAAACGCACACTGAAGAATTGTTAGTAGAAAAAGTTCCTAAGGGTAAGAAAGCTAACTTTTCCTTAACATCCACAGAACATGTTTCAGTATCAGAAGTAACACCGGAGACCAAAACTGAAGAACTTAGTATTACAGAGACAGCACTTACAGGGGTGGCCAAAGTGGCCTTATCTCCCCACGAAACTTTTATTGTGTCCGAAGTGGTGGAAGAAAATAGAGCTGCATCCTTGGAAAGAGATCAGCTACCTGCAGAGGCCAGTGCTCGAGTGAAATTCATTCCAGAAGAGCATGTTGCCGTATCTGATGTGGAAACACAATCTATTGCTGCTGATCTAGCGGAGGATAAGAGGCCAGAAGGCCAACAGGTAAGATGAGGTTATGATGGCCTCATGCCTCACGATGGATGACTGTGACTGCTGTAATTCAAGCATGCTTAACTGAAAGCTAACCATGAAGATCACATTATAAAAAGCTTTAGATCTTGCTGCTAATCATCAAACCGCTTGCTCTTTTTTGTATGCATTAATTCAATGTTTCTCTTGAAATAGTAAGATATTTCAGCTTTAATATTTTAACTTTTAACTGTTTTACAACAATTTTGCTTATCACTAATTTGTTTTTCAGCTTCAGAAACTGAAACAATATGTTCTAATTTTGTTATTAATCAACAGCAATTAAACATTTTTATTAATATTGTGTATAATACGAAATATTTACTAGAGTAATCTAATTGTTTAATAAACTAATTTATTATGTAATTAATGGAATAGACTCGTCTTATAATGACCTCTTATATCTCAATCCTTTCAAACATTTAATTCATTTTTATTTTAATGATTAGGGACGCTGTAGCTCCTTTCTAATTAATAAAGCTATATCATAGTTAATATTCTGCAAAAGAAACATGTTTTCAAAAATCTTATAGTTAAATTGAATAAATTTGAATAAATACTTTATTCAACCATCTCACAAAGAGGTCGTTATATTGCAAGTCTATTATAAATGTGCCTTATACTAAAATCTAATTTCTTTTATATTATTAATTCTAATGATCCGTTTTATTCAATAAAAATTTAAAACAACTAACAATTTTACATTTTAATTTTGTTGTTTATAGATTCTAATTGTAAAATATTTTTTTATTATTACTTACTTTGTTATAAAAAAAAAATTTTTAAATACCAATTTAAATTAATTTATGTAATATAATAAACAATGTAATATAATACCATTAAGCTAATTTATTTTAGTCAATTTTCTGATCATTTATTCTTAATTATTCATATGATTTAGTACTTACAAAAAATCATAATAACTTTAAAAAATATTTTAAGTAATGAGAAGTTTATCTAACAATTTATTGCCATAAAGACCTTAAATTAAAAATAAATAATTTTATAAATAATTGTTTACTAAAGCATTATTTTACAATTAACTGTATTATTAGAACACGTAGTAACTGTAAAGATTTAAAAAAGTTTTGGAGTAATTTAACACGGTGTCTTAAATTATTCAAAGTAATGTTTAAGTACGTTTTTATTTTTATTTTTGTTTATTTTATACAAAAGTTAATGAGAGTGATATATACCCCAAATCAATTAGGAAAAATTTACTAGTATTAATCAGAAATACTTACATATTATTTTTTTCCCACTCTCAAACATTTGTTTTACGATTATTTTTTTTTCTAAATTGCAATTCATTATTATTTTAATAACTCATAATACTTAATTACGTAGGTGGATTTCGTTGTATCATCGCAACATACATTGAGTATATCGGAAGTTCAAGTAGTAGAAAAAGAAAAAGAATTTAAAGCTCATGAACTTCCTGGAACTAAAAACTGGATTTCGAAGTTCCTTCAGATGTAGTAGCTGAGGTATCACAAGTTTTAGCCCAAGGTATCGTTATCATTTTCAATTCATTTTTATATGCAAACATTTTTGAATTTATGACTAAATTTCTACTTTAAATAATTGAATTTCAATTAAAATGCATTTTTAATCAAACATAAATCGAC
Organism: Caerostris extrusa; assembly: GCA_021605095.1. Taxonomy (NCBI): domain Eukaryota; kingdom Metazoa; phylum Arthropoda; class Arachnida; order Araneae; family Araneidae; genus Caerostris; species Caerostris extrusa. The sequence goes on along the minus strand of BPLR01015640.1, from coordinate 41,742 downwards.
AAACATAATTTTTTTAAATTAAATGCTTTTTATTGTTTTGAGATAGTTGTGTTCTTTTATTCTATAATGATAAATGTGTTATTATATTGAATTTCTTAATAGATATTACAAATATAATTTAAATATTTTTATAAATTATGCAAAATGTTTCTTGAATTTTAGCTAAATATTTCATTAAAACAATCTCACAATATATAAACATCTTAATTTTAATTAAAATCGTACATAATCAGACTTTCTTTTCACGATCATACATATACTAGTTTGCTTATGATGAATATAGAGAAATACATAAAGAACAGCCTTTGCAGAATGTTTGCATAAAATTTCTAAAGCTTTGCATTTTCTTCCAGATTCTCTGAAGGAATTGGTAAAAGAAGAATTACCAACAGAAGTCGCTGATGTGTCTATTCCTTTTGAATTGGCTATGCAAGTTCTGGAAGTGCTAGAAAATAATTCATTTAGAGACTTCAAACCGGATGAAATACCCGGCTCAAAGAAAGCTGATTTTTCTATTCCTTCAGAATTAGCCACTCAAGTAATTGCATTTAATAAATTTTGATTCGAAGTTTTTGGGGTATTTCCCATTTTAAGTTTATTTAACTCTGAGAAAAGTTTTTAGAATTTAATTGATTCCTTAAATATCCAAGTCTGCGAATATATAAACCTTTTATTAATCACCTTTTATTTTATTTATAATTATCTTTTATAAATTGTACACATTTCCTGTTTGTAATTTGTGAGAGTATAATTTTTTTTTAACCACAGACCATCTCTTCATGCATTACATAAATGCAACACGAAGTTTATAAAGCAAATGACAAATACATAAGTGGCTTGAAAAAAGTAATAACAATTAAAATAAATAACTTAAAATATTTGATAACCATTTTATTACCTTGTTTGTTAGCAAAAATCTTGAGCAATCTTCTTCATTGGCGCAACAACCCCATGGTGGACCAAGGCCGTCTGCTTTCAGGTTTCGAGGCAGGAGATGTTTTCTTTTTAAGGGGTAGGGCTGTTGATCCATAAGAACCCTTAAGCAATCATTTTTCTAAATATTAACCATTCGCTTAGATTGACATATTTTCTATTTAGCCCTGAATTGTGATAAGATTATTGATATTTTTTATGTGTAAAGTACTGTTTAGTAAGTAATATATGTCTAAGTACTGTAAAAGTTGTAATCATAGGAACTTTTGAAGCACTTTTGGACTATTGCTTTCATTCGAACACGAAAAAGCATTGTTAAATGTATAGAAATCTTTAGTATCTTTTAATGTTAAATAAACACTGTTCTGTTCCATTCTAATATGAAAAATAGAAGTTCTATTTCAAAAACAAGCGTCTGGTTGATTAATGTAAGAGGTATATAAAAAGCAAATCGTTTACTAGATCTGAATCATATTTATTGCTGATACGTTTTATGCTTTACGTTTACTTATATTTAAAACATGCAATTTCTGATTAGGTATTCGAGGTATTGGCAAACAGCTCCATTGGAGATTTGTCTGTAACTGAAAGACCCGGTTCAAGGCAAGCAGATGTAGAAATCTCTCCCGACATTGCTGCCGAAGTTTCTGTTGTCACACCGCATAGCTCCGTAAAAGATTTCAAACCTGGTGAAATGCCTGGAGCCCAAGAACTTGCATTTACAGTGCCTTCTGATGTTGCGATGCAAGTGGTGGAAGTGACTACCCAAGGTAAAATGATATGAAAGTAGTATGCACTCGATTATTGTTGGGATCTTCCTTATAATAATTTTTTTATCCTACGCCCGTCTGTGGCTGTTCAGCCATACGACGCTGAGCATTCCAGTAGCGTGCAGTAATGTCATCAGGCACATCGATAAGTTCAGCGCAGTTCCACAGGTGATCGCCGTCCATATTGGCGATCCAACATAATGAGCAGGTCCCGTCCGAAGCTAAACCAATGCGGCGGAGGTGTGCCTGCAGATAATCATGACCGGTTGTAAGCCTGAAGCGTGCGACAGCCTCAGCGCTTTCAGGTGCATAGAAATGCCGCTGCCTGTGACAGGGCATTTCCATCTTTTGCTGCCTCTCAAGTTCTTGAGGTTTTCGCTGGTGAAGTTCTCGATGGCTGCATTGATATGGTTGCAAGCTGTCCTGAGTGTCAGTAGAAACTCTTATTGGTTGGATTCGGCTCCGTACTTTGCCATGACATCGGCTCTCCCATTAGTAGGGACTCCCACATAACTAGAAATCCATTGTAAATGTAGGGCCCAGCCGATGGTGAGCAGTTCCGCCAGGTTTGTGCAGCACTAGACTGTGCGCGGGCAGTCTATTGGGCTGTTGCTTCTCAGTGCGGAAATATCCGCCTGAGAATGATAAATTTATATGGTGTTTAGATAAAAACAAGAGGGCAAAGAAACGAAGTGCCGTTCTATGGAATCATTTCTATATCGGTCTTTTTCAGCTATCAGACTACTTTGTCACAAGATATTCACAGATATCATAATAATCCTCTCAAGATATCATAACTATCTTAATTATCTTGAATGAATTGAGTACAATTGAGTCATGAAGATATTCTTTATTTTACAAAAGACAACTTCTGATTTTATAAGTAGATATCATTTCATATATACTCCTTAGTTAAAGAAATTTTCGGTTTATCTGTATGATTATTATACTTACGCTCAATTATAAAAATTTAAATATAATAAGTAGTATAATAGTTTTTCTTTTAAATCGATATAACTTCTTTAAAAATTATGTATTTTTAAGAACGTATATTGATTTATGTTTTCATATTTGTAAATCAATATTTATAAGCTATTGTGGTTATTAATGAATATTTTATAGGACGGCTTATAATTAATTTTATTATGATTTTTATAACGAAAAATCTTTTTAGCTGCTGTTATTTTTATGCTGTTTACTCTTGTTTGTTCAAAAATAATGCATTTTGTATTTATTTTATTATTTATTTACTTATTATTGGCTGTTTATAAAAAAAAAAAAAATCTAAAATGTCTTTTAGTAGTGTATAATATATTTCTTGTTAATAAAATTAATAAATTAATTTCTTGTTAATAAATAATAAAAAAAACGTTGCATGTTTTAAATAAAATTAGAATAAATTTTTATCTGCTTTTCTTTAAAAATAGTTTTTATACGTATAGAATTTGCAAAGGCAAATATTTAAAATTAAAAATGCATGATTATAAATTGTATATAAAGGAAAATTTCGCTTTTCTTTGAGAATTTTTATTTAAAAAAATTGTGACTAACACTGACGGAAATTAGTCTTTGGAATAAAAAAAAATGATGATTAATCTTATCAGAAATTATTTTTAGAAACTCTTAATATATTTTGCACTGAAAAAGTAAACACTCATTTATTATACACATCCTACTTTAGGGTCACTACAAGAGTTGGCCGATGAGCTTCCTAAAACAGTCACAGCAGATGTTAGCTTACCGTCCGAACTTGCTACACAAGTATTAGAAATATTAAGTGCAAATACGGTTGCAGCTCTAACAGCAGATTCAATGCCTGGTGCGAGAAAAGTGGATGTTATTCTTCCTTCAGAAATTGCTATGCAAGTGTATGAAACATTAGCCCATAGTTCCCTGTCAGACATGAAGCCTGAGGAGAAACCATCATCACTGACAGCTGCTTTTGGAGTGGTTGAAAAAGTGTCTGTCCAGGTATTATTTCATCATCTGGTCACTTAAAACTTTTTTACATTTCATGATTAAAAATCAAACTGTGCATGAAAATGAGTTAATGATCAATTTTGTTTTAGGTAAGTCAAGTAACTCTTGACCAAGGTCTTGGAGATTTGACCTACGATCGTCCTCTGGAAGTGAAAGCCAAGGAATCTTCCAGGCCAGATCTGCCAACAGCCCAGACTTCTGAAACCATCCAGGTTCTAGGTATGTCTTTTCACTTTCGCATAAAATTCATGAATTTAATTATATCTTTTTTATTTATTGTACAAAGCTATTTTTCTTATGAAAGGGCTTTTAGGTTTCATTATTCATATTTTAATAAATAGGAAATATGTTTAGGTTACTACACCACATTATATTTCCTGATTTTTATCTTGACATAATTCAAGAAGGTTTCGAGTAACATAAATGCGATCGTATTCTTTGATGTTTTTCATGTGGTATATATTGCCCCTTAATGGTTTTGTGCAATATATACATTTTACTGTCTGGAAATCAAACCAGAAGTATAAAAAGTATATTTAGGAAGCGATTGATAGTAAAAACAAATGACATCACCAATGGATTATACATATTTATTATGTATAGAAGAATCATTTCTATTTAATTGCCATTTTAATAAATTCAGATTACATCAATTATTGAGACACGTTTTAGTTTAGTTGAAGTATGAAGTTTACCACTCAATATGAACGAAAAATTATTAAATTTAGTATAATATTGGCAATTGCATTAATCATGCTATGATAGGGCGGATATTACATTCACTAAAAAACTTGAATTAAAAATTACTTTTTAAATAAAAAAGGACACTAACAGATGTCCAATAATATGAAGTTCTTCACAGAATTACAGTTTGCAATGATTTACAGAGTGGGATAGCTGAAGCTGTAACTTGCTTTGTCATATACTAATTATTCATTTGCTTATCAGCTTAGCTTACTTATCATTATTAAAATTTTTAATACAAAATAAAATGAAGATAGTCTAGACTTGAAAATATAATTTGGGTGAAATAAAAAAATAATGTGATTGTTTAAACTAATAAATAATTCTTTTTGCTTTTAAAAAATCTTGTTAACTTATTTTTATATACAATATTTATATAACTATTGCAGCTTACTACTTTAATTTCTTAATCATCGAATTTAATAGGCTTAAGGGAATTTTCACAATTATGCTTCTAAAAACTGTTTAACATAAATTTTCAAAAATATTATTTATAATTCTTTTAATCTTCTATATATGATGCTGTTTATATAATATTATAATATATTTTCTATTAATGTTAACCAATATAATATTGCAATAACTTACTACTATAATTTTTATATATGTAACTTACTACTATGATCTAATGTTAAAAATTATGTAGTTCATTTTTGTTGTTTTTTAATTTTGAATCAAGTATATGCTCTGCCAAAAATAATAAATTTTTTATTTGTTTATGTATTTAACTTAATATCTGACAAATGTATTTATATGCTGCATGTTTTAATGTGACATCCCACTCTGCATGACAGACGTTTATGTGTTTCCTTATTCATTTATTTCTTCTCTGTGTTTCAACCTCCTCAAATCCACTATCTATATCAATGACATGAAGTAAATGTATTCAATACATTTTACATGTCTTTAAATACCCTAAGTATTCACATACGGTTAGATTGTTATTAGAAAAAATTATGCATTTCTGTATAAAATAAAACAATTTAAACATGGAAAATAAATTAAAAATCGCTGCAATCATTTGAAAATAAAGAAATCCTACAAGAAATGTCATATTGGTAAGCATTGTTTTTCTTCTTCTTTTTTATTGCTTTTGGTTTTTTTTTTTTTTAATTTTGTACTCTTCATATATATTTATTATTTTTAATATTGTACTATTCATAACATAATATATTTATATAATTTAATTTAATCCACAATAAAATGAAGAGACTTAAAAAAAAAAATTTAATGATTTTATCTTTAATATTTTTAAATTTAACTTTATTTTAAAGAAAATTAATATGAATAATTTTCCTCTTTTGGTTTTGTTCAAAAAAATTATTTAATTTTTTATTTGTATATTGTAATTTCAGAAATTTATATGTATTAAGTATTTATTAATTCATAATTTTTTTTAAAAAATCTATAAATAAACCACTGTTGCAATTCAGTAAAAATAAATACCTGTGTGAAAATTATTTTAAATAAATAAATGTAAAATTTGTTTTCTGTATTAATTGTGTAACATTCTGATACTGAAGATTCCCTTTTATTTTCGCCTTCACAGTTATGGAGAGGGATGACAAAAAGTCTGTAACAAGGACGAAAGGTTCGAAAAACAGTACTTGGTTTTTAATTTCAGCTTATGGCTAACAAGGGCCAAGCAAAACTATTAAACTATTGGGTTTAAGCGTGAAAAGAGCGACTCTAATGTTTTATTAATTATTATTGCTGCCAACACTAATAAATAATTTTCTATCATTACTTCATGGTGTTTCAGTGTGGGAAAACTGTGGTGCAGAAATCTCGTTTAACATTTAATTTTCAATTCTAAATAGTCACTGGTTTTTTAAAGGAACATTGTTAAAATATTGTACCAATTTTATCAATTAAACATTTGGTTTCTGTATCAATTTTTACACGTGGAACGACTTGTTAATCTGAATACATACAGAAATGGTAGATTCGTTGATTATCGTGTTTCTTTCCACATGCTAATTATTCTTAAGTTATTATTTGGCTTATTATGTGAAAGTACTAGTTAACTGTAACCATGGTGGCATTTCTTGTCTACTCTTAAATGATTACTTGTATCAAAACTCAAAAACATTATTGAGTTATACAGACAGAAGTCTTGCCATTGATGCATCTCTATAATATCATCGAGATGTTAAATGAATTTCATCCTGTTCAATTAAAGGAATTCTAAAAGATTCTTTTTTTTTAAGTAAATTAAAAAGTAAAACATATTATTTTCCACCCATAATTTGCAACTAACTGCCATGATTCTGTTTACAATTTAAAGAATATAAATAATTTTTTTTTCCATTTGAAAAGTTTATTCAAAACAAAATATTGTGACTTTTTAGTCAAAGAATTGTAGTTCATACGGTTATTTTTCATTGGATATATCTATATTATTATATAAAATATTAAGAAATCAGTGACTATTTAAGCATAACAATTTAATATTAATTTCATGCTGTCAACTTAAATATTCTATAATGCTATAATTTTTATAAAATAAAATAATAATAATCTATTATTTTTTATAAGCTAATTTTTAAAAAATGGCAAATTAAATTATCTAATGCAATTTTAATATTAATCTTATCCTCATGCTTTTCTATATCAGAAGCTTTACTGGGCGTTTCATCTGGTTGTGTTCAAGAGAAACTTCTAATCTCTGGCTGTGCTTCTAGTTTCTGGACTTATATGAAAATCTTCAACTTCAATTTACAAGACTTACTCAAGCTAATATAATACAGCTCTAGAAATTAATCCTACAAATGTTTTTTTTTCTTATAATTTACTGGCTTCATTTCATCTAATAATCAGAAACTGGCTTTTCATCTAATACTTTATTTCAACTTCTCACAAGGAACACCACAACTTCATCAGGAATTCGCTTATTCATCATTTTATTTTTCTCGTAATTTGCTGAAGCTAATAATAGCTGGCATTTTAACTGTTTGGATTAACAAATTAAACGACTATGTTATCTTTGCACTTAACTTCAGATGGCAAACTATTCTGTTTTTTAAGCAGGTGAGATTAAAAGTTCCATAGAGAATAAATTTTAAATATTATATTTTTTAATTGTTATCTGATAAAACAATTACATTATTAACTATGTTATATTTTACAAGCGTTTTTTGATTGTATAAATAATACGATCAGTAATTGATATAAAACTTTGTCAAAATTAATTTTTAATCATTGTAGCGAAGCTGAGGTTTATGATTATTAAATTATATCTCTAACATATGGATCTCTGAGCAATATATTTTTAAAATTTGATATTTACTACACATTTTATTTTAATAAATTTAAAACACACTAATATTAGTTTTAAATAAATTTTTCACTTTGTAATTATAGTATTTGTTACATTCATATGTTTTAAAGAAACTTATTTCAGTCTTTGATAACAGTTCTTTTATATTCACTTTCTAATGGGAAAGTGGTGAAATTTAAAATTCATTTAGTATGCAATAAAGTATTGTATCATGTGCTTGTTTTTAATTGAAAATTTACATTTCTAAGCAATACTGACTTTAGTTGAGCTTTTTCAAATCAGAAACCTTAGGTCATAACGACTACATTCTGACTCGTTATAAAAAAAAACAGTGTTTGCATGCTCAGAGAAAAATAAATTACATCATGTTATTATTGTTATATTTAAAAATTGTTTTGTTCCGATAATTTGGCTTATTTATTTATCTTTAAATGCCACATTACACTTTTCCACTTTTTTTTTTTTTTTTTTTTTTTTGTACCGAAATGACACTAAATTAATTTTATTAAATTATTGCAGAATAGTATGCCATCTCTCTTTCTTCTCGTTTTAACTATAATTTTTAACAGTTAACAATCTAATATATTGTTGAAATTTTTATTGACTGCCTCCTCTCAATTTTATGTCTCACTTAAGTTATTTTAGTGAATATATGTGTGTCATCAGTTATTTCAATTATAATATAATTCCTATGTTTATTTTAATTTAACTTTTATATAATTTTGTTCAATAGCAAAATCTATTTATGAAATATATGGAGAGATTTTAAATTTTAACTTTTTTTATTATTATTATAATTTAGTATCTTAAAGATTTAACAGTAATTCAAAATCTTAAAGACTTTGCAATTTCTTAAAAATTCAAAATGCTTATTATTTTTTACCTGATTTTTGTTTGGTTTATTATAAATAAAATGAATAATTATTATAGATAAAATAATAATAATAATTGTAGTAAATAATCATTATACATATGTTATAAATGAATAATTTTTATACTTACCAGTTTTCAAATTTTACAACTGAGGTAATGAGATGTTATATTCATGTTCGTAGTGAACAGGGTAAAAGATTCAAATTTATAATTTAAATGTTCTCAAAGATGAAATAAACAAAAATTTATTTTTACAATTTTAAAAACATTTTTATGTTTTTTTTTTAAATTAAATTAATCTTAAATTTATTTATATTGTATTTCATTTCAAAAGAGATTTTGTTTCTAAATTTCGATAAAAATAGAATTAAATTATTACTATTATTGATATCGAAATTTGATAATTCTGTTCAATGAAAAAGTAATCTGATTTGTAAATATCTAAAAGGAATGTGAAACATGTAACATTAAAATTGGTATTAACTTATTTGAAATGTTAGAATACATTTTTTTGGTACTTACGTATTAACGGTACCTTGGCGACACTTGCGCCAATAAAGAGAACACGCGCCAACCGCAGCTACAGATTTGGCGGTTTTCAAGTGGCGCCAATCTACACTTAAAATTTTTGTTCCAAATAATAAAATATATATGAAACACTTCATTTAAAATCAAAACGCTTTCAAAATATTTTTATTCCAAATAATAAAATATGTAAAACACTTCATTTAAAATCAAAACGATTTCAAAATTCAAAACACTTTATTTAAACACAAATTAGTCAGAAACACTTTATTTAAACGCAAAGTAGTCAAACGGGATTTCAGTGGAAAACAGGCCGATATAGAGTTTAACATGGTACACAATAAGCACACTGACTAAAATTGCATTTCCAAAACTTACGTTCACCAAAATAAAGTTTCATGTCATGGGAATTGGGACATTTCCGTTGTTTTGGTAAAATATTTTTGCTCCTGAAACAATAAAATTGCATCTTGTTCTGTTTTTGGCAAATCCCAAATACGCATTTTCGTAGCACTACAAAATGGCGTCAAAACTCAGCAAATCTGCAGATGTTATATTGGCGCCACTTAAAAACCGCCAAATCTGTAGCTGTTAGATTGGCGACACTTAAAACCGCCAAGGTACCGTTAATACGTAAGTACCTTTTTTTTTTTTTTTTAATTTTATAAAAATCTAGAAACCTGTACTCTTTGTGTCAAATGCATCGCCAGGATGCCAAGTAAGCATAGTATTGAATGCACCGGTAGTTTTCGTTTTAAAATGATATTACGCCAAAATCCTTCACTGGGTTGGCAAATCGCCTAGTAAAGAAACAAAGTGGCTGGCGAAGTTTGGTGTAAAACGCTATTTTGCCAAAATTTATCTCCAAACATTAAGCCAGCATTAGTAGCTAAACAACTATTACATCAAAGTTTATTCATGAAAGTGCTTTTAAGCCAAAGTTTATCACTATGCTGCAAAAATTTTAATTCTTAAAATGCTTTATCGTCAAACTTTTTTCCCTGAGTGATTTTGTTTTATAAATTGCTTTTATGCCAAAAATTAATGCTTTATCGTCGAAATTTTACCACCGTTATGGAAAAATTGTAATATTTTCTTGTTACGTAACATATTGTAGCTTTAACGCGAAAATATATCAAATAATGATATATTTTATTCCTAAATTGTTTTTACGCCAAATTTAATCGCCAAATTATTATGTGGAATTATGTTTTGCTAACTCGCATAAATATATCATTTAGACAAAAATAATAATCGTTGTTATGATAAAATTACGCCAAAATTATTCGCTAATACGCCAAATTTTTTTTTTTCTATTATGTCAAAAATAATAATAATGTTTACGATGCCGAATTCGAATGATGAAACAAAATTATTTAAAAAGGGGTTAAAAAGAAGCCAAACAATAACTAATAATTACAAACAATAACAATAATAATTTTATTCTGATATATCCTTTATTGGAGGCAAAAATGATTTTTTTTGCCTTACTAAAGCCTTAGTCAGTCCTAAAACCAGCCTTAGTAAATGAATGAAGAAAACAAGAAGAACAACATCACAAAAACACAGAAAAATTTAATAGGTTCAAACAGCCGTTTTCTTCTGTAAAACTAATGTTCTAAAAATGTTCTTCTAAACTAATGTTCTAATTAAATTTTTCAAATTCAAATAACGGTTGCCACAAAAACCTTAACTATGTCAATAGCATTAAAAGAAACATCACAAAAACCGAACAATTTAATGCTTTCGATAGACGTTTTCGCCGTGAACTAACGTTCTAAAAATAAAAAATAACTTTCTTTCGCGCGCAAATAATGGTTGTTATAAAACCTTTATTATGTCCAAATTAAAAAATAATTATTTGATAATCAAATATTATTTATTAATAAATTTAAAAAATCGTTCTTCTAGTTTGTTTCGTATTTTCATGAATGGCGACATCATAAAAATTGTTTAATTTCTGTATTAATAGCTGACGTACGTTATAAGAACAATCTTAATCTTGAAATAATCAATAATTTCAGAATATCAAATAATCGGAATAAATATTTAAAAGAATCTACATTTAAGTTCTTTATTACTATAATTATATAACAAATTGTGCAAATAACTATCAAAGTAAAATAAATAGTCATTATATTTCGAAAAAGAAGAAGTTACGAATTTCTGAAGAGTATTGTAACCCTAAACAAATTGGCGAAATATTCCAGGTTACAAGATTGGCGACTGCCTCAGGGGTACAGTATTCTAGATTTCAGCCTAAAACTTAAAAAACCTAAAAAATTTGAAATAAAAGAATACACGAAAATATTTTTCGGTATAAAAATTTTTTTTGCTGAGTCAACACTTCGTCGTAATCATTTTCACTCACGAATGGTCGAACAGATGCAGAAACTCTCTAAGAAAAGTTACAATAATGTTTTTGTATTAAAATTAAAATATTAAAAGTACTTTGATTTAATATTATATACTATAAATAAATGATCAATACAAAAATAAGTATTTGAATGAAAAATGAGAGTAAAAGAATCAGAAGAGCCATCAATCACTTGAAATTTTTAAGAAATTCGTCAATAATTAGAATTGAATTTTTAAAACATGTTTCTGTACCGCTGTTTATAATATGCATAAAAACATCTGCAGGCAAAACCAATCCGTAGATTTTCTATCAGATATTCAGTGGAAAAGTAAATATCCGGTTTACAGGCGGAAACGGGCGAATCGATTACTTATTAGGGATGTTTTATTCAGGCATAAACTGCACAAAGAAATTTTGAAAAAAAAAGTTTAGTAATTATTGAATTTATTTTCCTGGTAACATGTAGTTTCCTCAGTAAATTGATAACTTCACACATTTTTTTTAGCAAAATGAGTAGCAATTCAAAAACTTAAATAAATTATGCATGTTGTAACATAAAATATATATAATAAAATATAAAACAAAGAAATATAAAATAATTGTCAGATGGTTAGTGTCAGCAATCTCAATCTTTAATCTTATACAATATTTTTATGTCATCTACAATTGGCCCTAATTGCACCGAATTTTTAATTTTAATTCGTTTAATTTTAACTTTTATTTTTGATCTTACTTTTATTTTTTTAGTACTCTTTTTTTCAGTACCATTTTAATTTTTTAGAAACTTTATTTTTACCATATACTAACCTTAAACAGCAGCCTATTAATAATCGTAAATTTTATATATGAATTAAGATGAGGAGTCTATCGCCATTGGTACTCCATAATCGGTACGCCAGTTGCCAGATATATGTATTTTCTTAATTCTAATGGTATACTGCTAGTTCGTTTCTTATATAGATTCCCCCTCCGCATTCTACAGACCCACCGTAAGAGGAACGTAGCAGGAATTTCTAACGGTATTCCTGGAACGCGGAACGGTATTCTCGAAACCCGCCGTCCCCCTACTTTCCTATAAAGGTTACCATGAAAAACATCCCATAAAGGGATTTCTCGCCATTCTTGCGACTGGCACACTTGGCACAAAAGCGATAACTGTAACCGAGGGATTCGATTCCAAAATATCCCCCATGTAAGATTATAATTATTAAAAATTTCGTATTTAAAATTTTAATAACAACAATTAAATTATTTTTATTCAAATTAAAATCCTTCGGAAATATTTTTTTTTTTCTCCTATTATACAACATTTTTTGATTCTGTCTGACTTGGCGATTTGCATATTTCCCACGTGATAGCTGGTCAAGGAAGCGAAATAGATGAATGCAATTTCCTGAAAAAAAGTATCGTTTCTTGTAGGTGTATCTACCAGATGTTGCAAGGTTAAACATCTTTTAGCGAAAAAATTCAATCTTTTTAATAAAAGAAAACTGTGAAAATCCATTTTTTAATGTATTTTTAAAAAATCTTTTTTGAGATTATCTATTTTTAATATTTTTTGTAATTATTTTGTGTTGTAATAAAGCGTCATTATGGCTTTGTAAATGAACAGACTAAGCTAAATAAACCTTTGTATAACAAAGCCAATGCATATTAGGGAATAACAGGTCGAATCTTAACGAAAGAATATTGCATAACCAGTATGATAAGATTCTTAATTCCAGCTTTACGATTAGGTTTAACGATTCCTCTTAATGTGGATAGATATAAATATTAAGATTAGTTTGCTGTACTTTCTTGGAACATTTCTTGGAATTAATTTAAACTATTTATCAAACTTCTGATGAAAAAACTCCATTTTTTTTTTTTATGGTCATTTGTAATATTTAATTAAAAACATACTCCTTATTTTCAAAAGAATTGCTTTATTTTTATGATTTTATTGTTTTATCTTGATGGGTATTATTATTTTTGATAGTATATATATTTATTCGTAATTTTAATTTTAAATCAACATTCCAAAACAGATTTTTATTTACTGTTATTTTTTTTTTAAATATAGCTTTATAAAAAGCATTTACATTTATGTGCTACTACCATATTATTTAAACATTTCTAGGAAGTTTTAGCATGGATGGTTCGGTGATTAGATTTAAAGTTTTTAAGTCTTTTTCTTTATGAAATACAAAGTACAGAGAAATTAATTTTTAATTTAAAACTGAATGAATCCATTACTTGTAAATTTTATGAAATCAAAACTATGCAAATTTACTATATAATATTCAGTAAAATATACTGATATTAATCTATGTATTATTTAGAATTAATTGAATTAATTTATTAATTATGTAAAATTAATTGCTATTAATTTGATAGAAATACGGTCTTATTCAAGCTTACTTTATTTTTATAGAAGAAGATTCCCAATAGCAATATTTAATCATTCTCTTTAATTTTAAAGAATGTTATACTAAAATGCCACTGTGTCTAAACAGTAAGTTATTTTTGCTATTTTTTTTTCCCTCCTTCATTGGCTACTGCAACAGCCCCCCCATGGTGGTCAAGGCTGTCTGCCTACTGGCAGATTTCCAAACAGATGTTTTCTTTTTACGGGGTATGAATGTCAGCACTATGCCCAACTTATTAGACCGGAACCTACGGTTTAAATTGGATTCCAAACCACTACAAATATCCATGGCACTACCGGGACTCGGAAGCCGAAACCTGTGGCCCCACGCGCCAGTGTGCTAGTCCTATGCCATCAGGCTCTTTTTTTTTTAATTACGTAAGATTAATTTTAAGCATTAACGTGAAATAAATATACATAAATAATTTTTAATAAGTATACACGCCAATTTCTATTAAGAAGAAGTTATTAAAGTAAAAGAAGATATTAAAAGTAAAAAGAATACTTTCATGACACCATTCCATTACGTGTTTGAACTGACCACTGGCTTTTCGTTTAAGCAGTTACCTTCTGCATTGGTGCAACAGCCTCATAGTGGTCCAAGGCCGTCTGCCGACTGGCAGATTTCGAGGCAGGAGATGTTCTTTTACGTAGGAGGGCTGTCAGTCCTATGTTCAACGCTAATGAACAGACCGGGTAGTGAACTAGTGAATAGAATAAACCTAGTGAACTGAACTTATTAAACCGGGACCTATGGTTTTATCCCCGGGACCTATGGTTTATACTTTATTTTATCCCAATACAATTGCACGACTTCTCCTTGGCGCTGAGCCTCCCTTTTTCAGTCCTAGACATTTCAAAGATGTTCTGAATTTATTGTTCCAACTCTACATATTGGGCAAGTGTTCGAGGCGAGGACACCTATCTGTTTAGGTGTTCCGCAAGACAATCGTGTCAGTTCTTAATCGAAAGTTAGCAACCGCCTCTTTACGTGGTCAAGTGTTAAAGATTTTCTAGCTGTCTTGAATATTGTGCTACTTTTTGCCTTCAGATTTAGTTATGAAATTATCTTGCAGTTTCTTAAAAATTTCTCTAGGAATAAATTTCTTGAAAGATTCTGGTGGAACTTGCTTCCTTCAATATTTACATAGTTTCCTTTCTTTGCAAGTGAATCTGCTGCTTCGTTACCTTTAATTCCCGTGTGATGGTGTCCACTGGAATACAATTTGCTTAGCTTCAGTTCTTAAATATTTGATATCTTTCTTAATTTTTATTTGTATCAATTACGGTAATAGTTTTACTTTAATGTTCATTAAGTAAGCATTTATGTAATTAATATTTTATTTATCAGAATAAAAAAAAAATTCACCTTTATAAATTGATATAAATTAATTTTTCCATAGTTAAGATTTAAAAATAAATTTTTTTACACCACTATTTTTGCATGATATACCTATAAAACATTTCATTGAAGAAAAGAAGGATTTTAGTATGTTTTTCAAGTGATTGGCATCATTATTTTATACACTGACTAACAATAAGTATTTGGACACCTGTGATGAAAAGAAAAAACGAACTTCATTCAAAATCTATAGTTGGTAGAGCCTCCACGAGAGGCAATTGAACCCTCCAGGGGCATACATCTTTGTATGACAGCTAGTGGTATTTTCTTCCACTCGGCTTGGAGAAAGGGGCGCATCCTTCACCGATTTTGGACGGGTAGTGCACCCCATTCGGCGATGCAACGCATCCCAGAGGTTCTCGATTTGAGATCTGGGCTCTGGGCAAGCCAGTGCATTCGATGAACTCCATTGGCACCATACCAAGCCTTGGTTAACGTCGAAGAACATGACAACTGGCATTGTCGTCCTGAAAGTAACAGGGGTCCAACCCGTAAAACTGCCACAACGTAGGAAGCACATTGTCATCCAAAATAGTGCAGTAGGCATCGGCGTTGAGCTTACCATGAATGGGGACCAAGGGTCCCAGTCCAAGGAAAAACCTCATACCCAGACCATAATTCCACCTCCACCGAACTTGACTGTTGGTGCAATGCATTCTGGCAGGAGACGTTCTCCAGGCAGACGCCAGACCCGAGACCCTGCCATCCGAACGGTAAGGGTGAACCTATTCGTCACTCAAAAATCCGTTTCCACTGATCTACAGTCCAATTTCGATGGGCTTTGCACCACATAACCGAGCAGCGCAGTTGGATTTTGTGATTAAAAGGCTTATGGGCAATATGCAGATGTGCTTCCTTACGGATGGTATTCATTGAAACTATACTGCCTGTTGAAACTCCTCATGGATGAGGGCCATCGGTGGGAATGCGGTTCTTCGAATTTCTCTGGCGAGCACTCGTCGGTCTCTATCTCCAGTTTCGTTGGGCTGCCAACTCGAGGCACATTCCGACAATCACCACTCACCTTCCACTTCTTAATCACACGGCCACTGTCGATTTTGGGTACTTCAGATCGCTAGATATGTCCCTTAAGGATCGATCGCATTTGTGAAATACCCGATAATTATACCTTTCTCGAAATCAGAGAGCTCCGAACTGCGCGGCATCTTGCATGCGACCAATGCCGATGCTGTTTCCTACACGATATATACCGGCGGAGTCCGTGACGTACCTCAGGACCGCAGACATCGTCATTTGCATAGGTGTCCAAATACTTATTGGCAGATCAGTGTAAGAATCTTAAAATTTACGTTTATTTAGAACTGTACATTTAAATTTGCTTTCATATTTTGCATGATTACATATAAAACATTTCATTGAAGGAAAAGGGATTTCGTATTTTATTCAAGTCATTGACATTATTATTTTATCCAAGCAATATTTAAGATTTACTTTTATTTAGGCATTACTATTTTGTATGAAAGCATTTCAGTGAAGGAAAGAAAGATTTTTTAGTATGTTATTCAAAGTCATTGACATCATTATTTTTATCTAGGCAATAGTTAAAATTTACTTTATTTAGAACTGTACATTTAACTTCTTTTTTTTTTTTAAATTTCGAGGAGGCAGTCAGATTTCGCGTGTTTTTCACTTTATTCATGTTGAGAAATATCTTTTATTACAGAGGAAGAATCTCGAGATGAAGTTACTCTTCGAAAGAAAGGCGTTAAAACAAAAATATCGAAAGGCAAAAGCGTTGAGCAGAAAGATATCGATGTAGACATACTCTCAATAACTCGCGACACCAAGGGAACTGGTCGTTGATACACAAACCACTGACACACAATCAGAAACAGAAATTGACATTGAGGTTTCCTCTAAAAAAGAATCACACCAATCCAGTTAGATTCAACCAAAGTAGACAAACCCGATTACTCGACAAAACTCATTGCTAGGAAGAAAAAGAAAGCTGACACCACAGAGTTAGTTACAAAATTAGCAGAAGACACTAGCTCCCTAGAAAGCGATACCGATAGCATATCTAGTGCGGAATTAATCAAGAAAAAAATAAAGGACGTCGAAGATACACAAATTGATGTCGAGCTAACTCGTAAAGAAAAGGTGCCGATTGAAATTAAATCCAAAAAGAAGAATAAACCTGAGTATTCCACAAAAGTTATGATTCAAAAAGAGAAAACCGATACTCCAGATCTTGTTGCAAAGATAGTAAAAGATACTGAGGAAATAGAAGAAGATTCAACTTCATCGTTGACCGTTATAAAGAAGAAACAAGATGTCGAAGTAGAAATAGATGTCAAAGAAAAACCTCGTGATGTGAAGCTTACTAGCAAAAAAACTGAAGAAGTTGAATTTGATATTACTTCTTTGGATAAAAAAGAGGAATTCCAGGAAGGTATCGAACTGAAGCCCAAAAAGAAGCTGAAACCAAAGATAAGACATTAGACATCCAAACTCATGCAACAGTCGTACCAAAAGACCAAGAACAAACTTCGCTGGAGTGGTAAAATTCAAAAGAAGAAAAACAGCCAGAAGAAGAAACATTTAAAGATGAGATAAAAATAACCAAACGTAAAAAGCCAAAAACTGATTCTGAGAACCTGACAGTTGTTAAAAAAGAAATTACTGAAGAGGAGGAAGAAACTACCGTTGAACTGAAGCCTAAGCCTGACGATAAACCTAAACCATCCGAAGATTCAATTAGCATATCTAAGCGAAAGAAGCCAAAGAAAAGAAACCGAAAGTGTCACATTAGAAGTAACTAAAGAAATGGATTCGGAAATTGAAATAAAAAGCAAAGGAGTTAAAAAACCTGAAAAAACTGTTTTAGAAATTTCAAAAACGAAGGAAGAGTTTGAAGCCGAAGCTAAATTAGATATAGTTCTAAGCCTGACGATAAACCTAAACCATCTGAGGATTCGATTAGCATATCTAAGCGAAAGAAGCCAAAGAAAGAAACCGAAAGCGTCACATTAGAAGTAACTAAAGAAATGGATTCGGAAATTGAAATAAAAAGCAAAGGAGTGAAAAAACCTGAAAAAACTGTTTTAGAAATTTCTAAACCAAAAGAAGAGTTTGAAGCTGAAGCTAAATTAGATATAGTGCCAAAGATTGACGAACTTCAACCTAAAGAAGTTGCCGACGTTGAAGAAGAAAAAGAAACAATTGTTAAAACAAAGACCACTCTTAAACGAAAACCTAAAAAACCTGAAGAAAAGAAAGTGGATGTTACTTTAGAAAAGAAACCTTCGGAAGATTTGAGTATAACATTAAGTTCAACTAAAACCGAAACAACATCAATAGAAGCTCTTAAGAGATCAAAATTGAAACCTAAAAAGAAATACCAAAGGACTTCACCTCGGAGAAGGGTATTGATTTAATAAGCGAAGAGAAAAGTGAAATTGAACTGTTTAAAGATGAAGTGGTGGAAAATGTTCCACTAGAAGTACATCCTGAGAAAGATGTTGCCCAAATATCATTTGTTACACATAAACCACTCCATGTAAGTTCCATAATTGTTGAAGGCAAAGAAATGACCACTACCCCTTTTGTCCATGAATCCAAAGTTGCTAAAAGTGCTATATTTGAACAAGAAGCTTTAATAATATCCATGGCTGACTCAACTCTAAAGAAGAATCGTTTACTGTAGAGCAAGTGTCCCAAAAGGCGCACATGAAAATTCTTACGAAACATTCGGTTTTTGGTAACAGAAACAGAATCAAGAGATTCGGAAGAAAAACTTACGGAGGCTCCTGTTGTTAAAGTTCTAGCTAGGCAATCAATTCTTCCAACAAAACCCGTTATCATTGAAGAAATTAACATTCAAGGAACGGTTTCTAAATTAAAGCCTTCAGAATCGGTTAGAACAAGAAGGTATTCTTAGCTTTCAAACTCATCAGCCTATATGTATAGAAGAAGTTATTTCAGAAGCCAAAGAATCCAGATTTTCACCCGAGAGATATCAAACACAGAAAGTCAGTTCTGATGTAAAACCTTCAACATGTATTCAAGTTTCAGAAGTATACACTTCAGATACTTCTGAAGAGTTAAGACGAATTGAACCCACACCAAAAACTGCAACTTCTGAAATAGCAACTGTAGAAGCCATAATTATCGAAGTTGATTCTGCTGGAGCTGGTAAAACAATTTCCATTGAGAAACCAAAAGAAAGCAAAGCTTTTGAAAGAATGATTTTAGGGCAAGAATTATCGATTACAGAAGTAATATCTGAAGACAAAGAAGTGATGTTAAAAACCGAGATTATACCTAAGTCTTCTAAGGCCACAGAAACAATGCCAAAGGATGTGTCAATTGAAATAAGTGATGCTGTTATATTTGGAGCTACAAAAGAAATAGACAAAATGCCTTCCCAAATAACGGCTGACGTAGCATTCGAAGCGAAAGAAAACATTTGTGTTACTGAAACTACTCTTGCTGATCGGGAAGATAAATTAGATACCAGCCTTGCGATGCCTCAGATATACCCTAATTTTTCAGTTTCGGCGAATCGAACCGTGCAAGTTTCTGAAATTCATGTACATGATAAAGAATCAACTTATACTCTGATACTTTAACAGGACATACCATACAACCTAAAATGATTCAGAATAAATCTTTAAATGTTACGGAAATTCTGATCAGTGACCAAGAGCAAAGTTTGTATTTACCTGAAAGCAAATCTCCAAAATTTCCTGAAACAATCTTACCGTTATCTGAAGCTGTTATTGTATCCGAAAATACAAGTGTAACGAAGGAAGACCAATTAAGTTCTGTGGAATTACCAAAAGCATTTCATGCTTCACTTACACAGTTTTCAAATTTTGCTCTGTCTGTGACAGAAATGGAAACATCCGAATCTGGAGCTGCGCTTAAAGAAGATAAAGTTCCCAAGGAAAATGTTAAAAGTAGTTTAGTTCCAGAGGAAGCTCTTACTGTAATTGAAATAAGCCCAGTTGATACAGAAGGCTTGGTGGAAACCGAAATTCGACCTTACAGCAAAACCCTTTCTTCATCGTTTATTCCTGAAAAAGCTTTACAAATAGCTGTAGATGACTCTTTTGATAAAGAAAGTTCATTGGAAGAAAGAAAATCCAAAACTTTTCAGGCTCAAGAAACTCTCCAAGTCTCTTCAGAAGCTCTTCAAGTTCAATCAGGGAGAATCTGTTAAAGATGAAAACTTGGAGTTGTTGCAGAAACTGTTAAATCATTTGCCGTTCCTGAATATACACCTCATCAGGCAGTTTCAATCTTAGAAACAGGAACAGAAGTCAGAGAGCAGCCGATTGTACCTGACTCAAAAGACATTGAAGAGGCTTCGGCAGTTGAACATATTTCGTCACAAAAATCTGCAGTTGAAATTTCAGAAATTCATACTGTGGATCAAGAAGGGGGCGTGGTCAAAAGATTGGAAACCTGAAGGAAGGTACGCCGAAACTAATTTGCAAACTGAAGAAGCTTGTACAGTATCCATAATGGAAACGAACTTAGCAGAGGAAAGTCTAACTCTAGAAACGCTGCCGGTGATCAGTAGACCTCGTTTTGATGTTGTAACGCAGCAGGCTATGACAGTCTCTGAAATCACGTCACACATGAAAGAAGGTGACGTTCAACAAGAAATAACTCCCAGTGGTGTAAAAGCTATCAAAGCTATTGTGGAAGATATTGCTGTACAGATTTCGGAAAATGAACTTGTTTCCAAAGAAGAAGAATATAAACCTTTGCCGATGCCAGATAGTCAAAAACTTGCTATTCGACGCGAGTACAAGCCAGAGAAGGCCGTTAGTGTCTATGAAATGCAAGCCAACGTAATGGAAGGAATTTTGAAACAAGAAGATTTAAAATATGATAAGGTGAATATTTTATTGGAAGAAATCGCAGCTCTTGCTGTTAAAGTTGTTTCAGATTCAGAACAAGTCAAAGATTTGATAGAAATACAACCAGAGTTTAAAAATGCAGAAATCGAAATTTCTCCCTCTGAAGCCGTGCAAATATCCGAAATAAAATCCAAAGATAAGGAAGGCGATTTACAACTGGATGAAAAACAGAATTTAAAACTGCCAATTTAAACATTACTACTAAATCTGCATTATCTGTTACTGAAGTTGAATCATCCATTAAAGAGGATGAATTAGCAGAAACCTCTTTCCCTCATTCTAAAAAAGCTTTCCCTGCGTTAAACGTTGAAGAAGCTTTAACTGTTGAAGAAATTGAAACAGGCATATCTGAGGCACATCTTAAAGAAAAGGTCCATCCTGCACCTTCTCATGCAGATTTTAGTGTTACAGAAAGAAAGCTGTGGAAATTTTGAGAGTTCAGCCGAACTATACATTAAATGATATGCCGACACAAGCTGCATATCCGGATGCTAAGAAAGCTTCAAAACTTATAGAACTTAAAGAAACTGTAGTTGTTAATGAAGTTACTTTAGCTGGAAGCACAGATGATGTTGCACCTTCAAGTATTCCTGATTCAAAAACAGCTTCTGTTAGTCTAGAGCAGCAACAAACATTATCTGTTATACAAGTAGAATCGAATATTAAAGAAACTCAAATGATGGATTTCGTACTACCACTTCAAAGTCAAATATCACCTTCTTTCAATATGACAGAATCGCTTGAGGTTCGCTCTGTTGAAACTATTGAAAAAGAGTCAAAACTTAAACTGTCTCCAACTCCTATCGGTAGTCAAGCAGAAGTGACTATACCAGAATCAATTGCATTCACAATGAGTGATGTACAATCTAGTGGTACAACCGGTGATATTTTAATCGTTGCAGATAATGCGATTGAGGGAAATCTTAGTGTCGTATGTAACCACCCAGTAGGAATTTCTGAAATCGAAAGTATCGTACAAGAAACACCTTTAGATGTCATTACATTAAAACAACCAGTTTTAGCTCAGGCTGCATACAGCACTCCTCACATATCGTTAACAGTTACTGATACACAATTAAAATCAATACCGAAGATTTACATGAATCTGTACCCAACACAGAAAATGTTAAACCGCATATAATAGCCGATGAGTCAGTTCAAATTTCCGAAGTTAGGCCCTTAGAGATAACTGATACCGTTGAAACGACAGACACACCACAAGAAGTAGAAGCATCATTATCTGTTGTTCCACAACAAGCTTATGGTGTTTCTACTCATGAAACCTTAATATCTGAAAATAAATTTGTAACTCAAATTGAAGATTCAAAAACAGCATCAACGTCCTTAGTTCCCCACAAAACAGTACAAATAAGTCTTTCTGAATCTGTTCTTAGTGAAGTCGAATTTCAGCCTGAAATTTTACCCGATAATAAAGTTGCCCAACAAATACTTTCGCCTTTCGATCACATTCATGTAGAGGAAACTCTTGTCCACCAAACTTCTACTCCTTATGATCAAATGGAGAAACCTGAAACGAAAGAAGCAGATTCCAGTCTGGTGTGTTTTAATCAACTAGCTATTGTACAGGAACATACATCCGGCACTTGTGAGAGTGGACTAATTCTAGAAGAATTTCCACATTCTCATTCTGCACAAGTTCAACTCTTGCCAGAGCAGTCAGTTGAAGTTTCTCTTACACAACCAGAGATGAGAGAAGCAGATTTTGTGGAAGAAAGACCTGACGTAAAAACTGCATCATCTTCAATTCCTACGACTGAAGCCATAGTAACGGAAGAAGTTACCATATCTAATCAACTTGGGGAGTATGAAACTTATCAGCCGTCATCTTATAAAGCTGGCGTAGGTTTTTTACGGGTTTGGAGCACTCTACTGTTTCAGAAATAGAGACTGCCGAAGTAGAGTCTGAACTTCAGCTACCTGTTCAACCTAGTGAGCACAAACCTCATTTTAATGTTGCCTCACAAGAGGCTCCTATAATTTCCCAAATTCTGGTAGGGGATGTAGAAGATATCTTACAAGAATCCGTTATTCCAAAAACCCAAACTACCAAAGCTGCCTTTACAACTTTAGAATCTTGCATTATCGAAGAAATAAATATATCTGGTAGGAGAGGGATTTGTCTATCGTTGACCAACCCCAAAGTAAAGCTGTAGAAAGCTATCGCCCTCACGAGGTTGTCTCTGTTTCTGAGGTAATGTCAGAATTAAAGGAGGGCATTCTAATAGATGATTCTAAAATGCCTCAAATAACAGCTAAAACTTCATTTACGGGAGAACATAGTATTGAAGTGTCTGATACTATAGTAACTGAGCAAGAAATTCCCTTAAAAGATTTAGTTTTACCCGAGGTTCAAAAAGCAGATCGAAAATTTTCACCACAGGTAGCAATTAGTGTAAAAGAAAATGTGCCCCATGATTCTATGATTCCTGTTGTAATGCCTGAAACAAGTAATCTAGAAATGCTTCCAGACGTCCAAATGATATCTAATTTTCCAGTTTCTATTTCAGAAACGGCATCAGAATTACGAGAAGTTGATCTTCTAACAGAAGAGGCAGCAATATCTAAAAGGCAACTGTATCGATTTTGGGAAAAATTACAGCATCCGTTGAACATGTATCAGTGTGTGATACTTCAGACACTTTGAAACCCGATGTCCTACCCTCATTACATAAAGCGGATACTGCACTTACACCACAGCAGTCACTTATTGTTCAGGAGACACAATGGGATCAAAAAGAGGAAATATTTGAACGTGAAAAACTACTGTTACAAGACGCTAATACAGATATATCATTCATGAGAGCTCTCGAAATTTCAGAGTGTACACCTGAAACAAAGGAACAAATTCTTCCTCAGGACATCCTGCCAGACACTCATGAAGCACAAGTAGACATACCTGCTGCAGAAGCATTGTCAGTTTTAGAAATCAATACTGACGATATAACACGAAAACTTTCTCTGGAAACTGCACCAAAAGAAGATTTCGCAAACCTGCAAATGGCTTTGCATGAAACTGTTTTAATTGAACAGCAAAATCAAGCTGAAAAAGAAAGTGATATTAAGCTAAAGTCACTACCAAAATCTATAACAGCCACTTCATCTCTTCCAACAGCAAAACATATAAATGTGTCTGAAGTAACGACAGCTACGTCATGTGACAAACTACGTCCGGATGAAGTTCCTTTTGAAACCACGGCGGACTTCTCTCTGCGTACCCAAAAATGTTTAGTCGTTTCGGAAGCAACTTCTGGAACGAAAGAAGATATCTTAATCCATCCTGTGGCACCCAAAGAGCATATTGTCGAACCTGAGTTTTTACCTATAGAACCCGTATATGTTTCAGTCATTGAAAGTGAGACCAAAGAAAGCGAAATGGTCATGGAAAAGAAACCAACTGAAAGTCAAGCTAATCTGAACGTTTGCTTTAAGGATAGCGTACAAGTTTCTGAAATTCAGAGTCACTTAAAAGAGGGAATCTTTGTATCTCCTGCACCTGCTTCAGAAATAACAGCACCTTTCTCTATAACAACCAAAGAGTCTGTTTTAGTTTCTGAAGTAGAAGCTACTTCCAAAGAAGCTGATTTACAATTGAAAGAGAAACCAAAGGCTATTACAGCAGATTTATCATTTTCTTCGAAAAAGCATGTCACAGTATCTGAAGTGGAAACTCAAATTAAAGAACAGGATTTGACACCCTCTAAGATGCCTGTTACGGTGAATGCTAATTTTACTTTGCCAGAAGAAGAACATGTTTTGGTCACTCAAACAAATGTTGATATGAAAGAAGGAATATTCAAACCAGAGAAACTACCTGCTGATACATATGCTGAAATTCAAATACCAACTGAACAGCATGTTGTAGTAAGCGATGTTGTTTCCGAAATGAAAGAAGGAGTTTTAGGTGTTCAAAAGACTCCACTTTCAGAGTCAGCAAAGTTAACTATTCCTACTGAGGAACATGTAAGTGTGTCTGGCGTAATAACGTCCCAAAAAGAAGGAGAACTTAAAGAAATTAAAAAACCAGATGCTGTCAAGGCGCCATTTTCTATAATGACTGAAAAACATGTAACTGTATCTTTGACTGATTCTTCAGTTAGAGAAGGAGAATTTGTTCAACCTAAATTGCCTGAAAGTACTACTGCATCATTTTCTATACCCACAGAATCTCATGTTGTAGTTGTTGATACTTCTTCGGGTGAAGTAGAAGAAACCTTAGATGTTCAAAAAATTCCTCGAGGCTATCAAGCCGACTTTTCAGTTCCAACTGAAGAGCATGTCATTGTAAGTGAGGTTACGGCACCAGTATCTGAAGATAGCCTTTCTCCTGATAAGAAACCACTTGAATTTTCTGCAGAAACAAGTTTAGTTTCTGGAGAACATATATTAGTATCCGAAATTGAAACAGCCACTAAAGAAGCCAATTTAGAAGAAATGAAAAAGCCTAAACTTGATACTGCAGGTGTGTCTATTGACACTGAACAACATCTTCTTGTTTCTGTTGTACAATCTAATGTCGGTGAAGAAGAATATGTGCCAGACAAGAAACCTATTGAGCAAAATGTTAAAATCAGCATTCCTGCTGAGGAGCATTTGACAGTGTTTGAAGTTACTTCTAATACATCAGAAAAAACACTCTCTGAGGAAGAAAAACCTCTAACTGCATTGGCCAACTTTAGTGTTCTTACGAAAGAACATGTTTTGACATCATCCGTTGAGGCTGCTTTAAAAGAAAGCAGTCTCCAAGAGGACAAGCTTCCTGAAACAGCCACAGCTAAGACTACGGTCCCATCCGAAGAACATGTTATTATATCATGCACTGATACAGAGGACAAAGAAGGTGAACTTCGACTTTTGAAGTTGCCTGAAAAAGTTCAACTGGGTTTCTCAGTTGCTACATCTGAACATGTAATAGTCGGTGAAACTCAAAGTGAGGCATCCGGAGAGGAACTTGTTCCTGAAAAGATGCCCAAAGGTTTTACAGCTGACCTTTCTCTTCTTAAAGAAGATCACGTTACCATCTCTGAAGTTTTACCAGATGTTAAGGAAGGCGCAATTTCGGATTTCCAAACTCCCGCTGGGGTAAAATTAGAGTTTTCTGTAGGAACTCAAGAGCATATTATAGTTGGCAAAGTGGATGTTCAATCAAAAGAGAAAGAATTTGTGCCTTCAAAGTCCCCATTGTCTTCTGTTGCTGACTTTAAAATTTCGGAACAAGAGCATATAGAAATTGCTGAAATTCCTGTTGAAATGAAAGAGAGTGAACTTGCTCCAGACAAGAAACCAGAAACAGCTTCAGCAAAAATGACCATACCTTCTCAAGAATATGTATCCATTTCAGATGTTCAAGAAACCATAGAATCTCAAGAATTAAGCGTTGAACCTCTTCCTAAACTTGCTGAGGCCGATATTAATGTGCCATCTCAAACTCATGTGATAGTTTCGGAAATGGTTGTCACTCAGAAAGAAGGAACAATGGCCGAAATGAAAAAGCCACAAGAACTTCAAGCGGATGTAACAGTCCCTACGGCTGAACATGTTATCATATCCAAAATAATTACTGGTAATCGTGAAGGCGAGTTTGTCAAGGAGAAATCTCCTTTGCAGGAAACTGCTGATTTCACTGTACCCAGCATGAAGCATATAATTGTTTCGGAAGTAGAAACCGTATCATCTGAAAAAGAAATGAAACCTGGTTCTAAGCCATTATCTTTAAAAGCAGATTTTACTGTTCCAACCGTTGATCATGTAGTTGTTTCTGAAGCAAAATCGCTCGTTCAAGAAACTGAGATGAAAACTTTTGAAAAACCTAAAGAATCTAAAGTTGATATTACTGTTTCATCTAAAGAACATATTGAAATCAGCATGATAGAAACAGTTACTAAAGAGAATATTCTTACTCCTGATAAAATTCCAACTCCGGCTCAAGCTTCTTTTACGGTACCAACTGATGAACATGTAGTGGTTTATGAAACATCCACTCACCAAAAGGAAGATACTTTGCATATGCCACGTCGACCATCAGAAGTTAATGTAGATTTCACGTTATCTTCTGAAAGTCATGTTGTTGTTTCAGAAGTTGAAACTGAAACAAAAGAGGGAGAATTTGTTTCAAAAAGTTCACCTAAGCAAGCGACAGCAGATTTAACAGTACCGGCAGAAGAATATATTATTGTTAGTGAAACACAAATCCAAACTCGTGAAGGTACATTTAAACCAGATAAGACTCCCTCTTTAGTCACTGCTGATTACACCGTTCCGACTGCAGAGCACCTGCAAATATCAGAAGTTCAGTATGAAACCCATGAGTCAGAATTAGTTTTACCGAATGTACCTAGAGAAGAAACTGCTGGTCTAACAATACCTACTAAACATCATGTTGAAATTTCAGAAATTGAATCTGAAATTAAAACTGGAGAAGTAAGTGTAGAAAAAATACCAAGATCGGTTAAGGCTGATGTAACAGTGCCTACTACAGAGCATGTTATAGTAAGCGAAACTGAGAGTAATTTGCAGGCAAAGGAGTTTTCAACCTCATTGCCGAAACCTGATAAAGCTAAACAAACACTTGCAGTAAAAGAACCAATTAAAATTGATGAAATTCCAGCAGAAGTAAGTATTGAACAGCAAGTAACTCTGTCGCACAAGAAAGAAAAACCTGTAAAGAAACAGAAAGAATCGTTAGATTTTATTGACGTAGTTTTTGAGGAAGCAGCTGAATTTCAGGTTAAAAGACCTGAAGAAAAAGCTGTTGAAGTCATTGAAGAAACTTCATCCACAATCAGCTTAATCAAAGATGAAACAAAACCCAAAGAAGTAAAAGATAAAATTCCTGCAGAATTTTCACCTTTTACTGTAACATTACCCGAAGAGGAAGAGATAACAGAAGAAAGCACTGAAGCTTCTTTGACCAAAAAACGAACAGTGAAAGTTGCTCACAAAAAAATGAAAGATGGTAAAATTGTGCAAGTCAAAGAAATTGTTGAAACATTTTCATCCGTTGGAAAATCTAGGCCGACTATCGAAGATGTGACTGAAACTGATGTTGAAATTTTTGAACAGGAGGTAGGTAAGCAGCCTATAGTAGAAGAATTCGAGGAACAACCACTTATAAAATCTGAAGAATTAGAGCAACCGGAAGAAATTCAGGCTGTTCTCCAAGAAGAAATTGTAGAGGAAAAAGATGAAGTTGGCATCACTCTGAAAAAGAAGCCAAAACATAAAAAGGATATTCAGCCTATTGTAAAAACTGACAGTACTGATGAGGAAACTGAAGAAACTAAAATTATTCTCAAGAGAAAGCCTTTCGTTGAAGAAGTTGAAGTTATACCAGCAGAAAAAGATACGCCAGATTCAGACAAAGAAGAACAAATAATTTTGATACCTCAAGTTGAAAAGGTTGTTGATGATGTCGAAATACTCATTGAAGGTGCTGAGGATATTTTACCTAAAGCAGAAGCAAAGGTTCGTAGGGAAGGGCCTGAAGTATTCATATCAGAAACACATGAAACTAAAACTGAACAACCAATAGATAAAAAAGAATATAAGGTAAAGGAATCGGAGGAAAAAGTTACCGTGAAGAAACCAAAGAAACCAAAAGCAGATGTAACAAAAAAACCCGAAACACCATTAGAAGAATCGTCAGAAGTATCTGACGTTAAAATCAAATTTAAAAAGAAGCCTAAAGAAGATACTAAAGTTTTATTAGAAGTTTCAAAACCTGAAGAAGTACCCGAGTATAAGCCATTAGAAGAATCCAAGATTACAATTAAGAAAGAAGAAATAACAACGAAAAAAGTTAGCACTGAAATTAGAGATTATTCAGAAGTGAGTTACAGTGAAACAGAAATAACCGTTGAAGATCACAAAATACAAACTGTGATCTCAGATTTACCTCACTCTCAACAACCAATAACGGAAGAAATGGATTCACCAGACAAAGCCATAATTAGTGAAGTACAAGATACAACAGAAAAAGAAATACAACCAGAAGAAAAAGTTGTTAAAAGAAAACCTTCTCTTAAAGAAGATTCAGTTGAAAAAGCTACCCTTAAAATAAAAAAGAAACCGAAAAAAGAAGAAAAACCAGAAGAAGCTATAGAATTGAAGCCTGTAAAAGATGAAGAAAAACCTGAAGACGTCACTGAGATCACAGTTAAGACAAAAGAAAAGCCGAAGGATGAAGAAAAACCAGAAGTTTCTGAAATTACAATTAAGAAAAAGGAAGAACCTAAAGAGGAAGAGAAACCAGAAGAAGTGGTTGATGAAGCTGTGCTTAAAATCAAAAAGAAACCTAAGAAAGACGACAAACCAGAAGAAACTAAAATAGAATTGAAACCTGTGAAAGATGAAGAAAAACCAGAGGAAGTTACTGAGATCACAGTTAAAAAAGAAAAGCCGAAGGACAAAGAAAAACCAGAAGAAGTGGTTGAAGAAACTGTTCTTAAAATTAAAAAGAAACCTAAGAAAGAAGAGAAACCGGAAGAAACTAAAATAGAATTGAAACCTGTGAAAGATGAAGAAAAACCAGAGGAAGTTACTGAGATCACAGTTAAAAAAGAAAAGCCGAAGGAGGAAGAAAAACCGGAAGTTGCTCAAATAGAATTGAAACCAGTGAAGGAGGAAGAAAAACCAAAAGAAGTGGTTGAAGAAACTGTTCTTAAAATTAAAAAGAAACCTAAGAAAGAAGAGAAACCAGAAGAAACTAAAATAGAATTGAAACCTGTGAAAGATGAAGAAAAACCAGAGGAAGTTACTGAGATCACAGTTAAAAAAGAAAAGCCGAAGGAGAAAGAAAAACCAGAAGAAGTGGTTGAAGAAACTGTTCTTAAAATTAAAAAGAAACCTAAGAAAGAAGAGAAACCAGAAGAAACTAAAATAGAATTGAAACCTGTGAAAGACGAAGAGAAACCAGAGGAAGTTACTGAGATCACAGTTAAAAAAGAAAAGCAGGAGAAAGAAAAACCAGAAGAAGTGGTTGAGGAAACTGTTCTTAAAATTAAAAAGAAACCTAAGAAAGAAGAGAAACCAGAAGAAACTAAAATAGAATTGAAACCTGTGAAAGACGAAGAGAAACCAGAGGAAGTTACTGAAATCACAGTTAAAAAAGAAAAGCCGAAGGAGAAAGAAAAACCAGAAGAAGTGGTTGAGGAAACTGTTCTTAAAATTAAAAAGAAACCTAAGAAAGAAGAGAAACCAGAAGAAACTAAAATAGAATTGAAACCTGTGAAAGACGAAGAGAAACCAGAGGAAGTTACTGAGATCACAGTTAAACAAGAAAAGCCGAAGGGGAAAGAAAAACCAGAGGAAGTGGTTGAGGAAACTGTTCTTAAAATTAAAAAGAAACCTAAGAAAGAAGAGAAACCAGAAGAAACTAAAATAGAATTGAAACCTGTGAAAGACGAAGAGAAACCAGAGGAAGTTACTGAGATCACAGTTAAACAAGAAAAGCCAAAGGAGAAAGAAAAACCAGAGGAAGTGGTTGAGGAAACTGTTCTTAAAATTAAAAAGAAACCTAAGAAAGAAGAGAAACCTGAAGAAACTAAAATAGAATTGAAACCTGTGAAAGACGAAGAGAAACCAGAGGAAGTTACCGAGATCACAGTTAAAAAAGAAAAGCAGGAGAAAGAAAAACCAGAAGAAGTGGTTGAGGAAACTGTTCTTAAAATTAAAAAGAAACCTAAGAAAGAAGAGAAACCAGAAGAAACTAAAATAGAATTGAAACCTGTGAAAGACGAAGAGAAACCAGAGGAAGTTACTGAAATCACAGTTAAAAAAGAAAAGCCGAAGGAGAAAGAAAAACCAGAGGAAGTGGTTGAGGAAACTGTTCTTAAAATTAAAAAGAAACCTAAGAAAGAAGAGAAACCAGAAGAAACTAAAATAGAATTGAAACCTGTGAAAGACGAAGAGATACCAGAGGAAGTTACTGAAATCACAGTTAAAAAAGAAAAGCCGAAAGAGAAAGAAAAACCAGAAGAAGTGGTCGAGGAAACTGTTCTTAAAATTAAAAAGAAGCCTAAGAAAGAAGAGAAACCAGAAGAAACTAAAATAGAATTGAAACCTGTGAAAGAGGAAGAGAAACCGAAGGAAGTCACCGGTGAGCATTTAAAAAAAAATATTATTATATATAATTATACTTTCTCTTTTTCATTTCATTTCAAACAACGCCATTTTATCAATTTTAATTTATTTTTTGTATTAACTTTTTATTTATTTTGCAGACTTTAACAAGTACTTACACTTACTATCATCTGATGAATACGAGCTGGCTGTGTACAACATAATGCTTTGGATACTCATCAATTAATGCTCTTTTTTAAAATTTAATTTCAATCATTTAATGCTCAATTAACAAATCTATAAAAAAGATTTATTTTCTTTAAATACTTATAATTTTTTTCTGGCGCTAAACTCATTACAAATAAGCAGTTTCAAAACATTTTTGCTCAATGTTTTATTGACCGTAAACTTGCTTAATATCGTTCATTATTTATAAATAAACTAAACTTTTAATACGCGTAATACTATAATGTTTAGCAAGAATACGTTTAAGTAAATTTATAACGCAGCGTAAAATAATAAATAATAGTTCTAAATTGCTTTAACACTGAATTCGTACAGGTAAGAAAATAACAAACTTAAGCAATGTTGTGATAATTTAAACCTTATGCATGTTATTTTTTTTTTTTTTTTTTTTTTTTTTTTTGCTTATCTTTACACTTTGTTGTTGTCACATTTTGTGTTTTATTTTGTTGTGATTCCTTGTGTTTGTCTGAGTGTTCATCTGTCTTTTTTTCCTGTTTTAAACTTTGGAATGTAAATTTATTTTAGAGAATTACTTTTTTAGTTTTTTAAATTAAAAGAAATTTTTTTTTATTAATTTTTATTTTAGAAATACCAGAAGAAACTGTGGTTGAAGAGAAACCAGCCGTAGAAGAATCAAAGCCTGAGATACCGGATCAGAAGATAATAAAATTGAAAAAGAAAAAGGTAGATAAAATAGAAGAGGTTTCTGTCGAAAAAATACAGCTGTAGTTGAAGAGAAACCCGAAGAAACTGTCGAAAAGACTACTTTGAAACTGAAAAAGCCCAAGGTAGAGGAGGAAGCTCCAACTGAAGCGATAATAGAACGAAAGCCTTCACTGAAAGAAGAAAAGCCAGAAGAGGTTGTTGAAGTATCGACTATAAAATTGAAAAAGAAGCCATCTGAAGAAGAAAAAATACCTGAAGTCACCACAGAGAGAAAGCCATCACTGAAAGAAGAAAAATTAGAGGAAACGACTGTGCAACTTAAGAAGAAACCAAAAGATGAAGAGAAACCTGTTGAAGTTACTGTCGCCAGAAAGCTTTCTCTCAAAGAAGTACAGAAAACTGAAGAAACTGTCGAACAATCTGTTGTGAAACTAAAAAAGAAGCCGAAGGAGGAAAAACCATCCGAAGTTGTTCTGGAAAGGAAACCTTCTCTTAAAGAAGAGAAACCTGAAGAAATTACTGAGGAAACAGTGTTAAAATTGAAAAAGAAACCAAAAGAAGAAGAAAAACCCGTGGAACTAGTCGTTGAAAGAAAACCTTCTGTAACAGAAGAAGAAAAACCTGAAGAAACAGTTCTGAAAATTAAAAAGAAGCCTAAAGTGAAAGAAGAAAAAGAAGTAACCGTGATTCGTAAACTTTCAACAAAGACTGATGAAAAAGAAATAACTGAAGAAGCAGTAGTGACTTTGCAACGAAAATCATCTATTAAAAGTGTGGAACATGTTGAATCTCTTGTAACTGTGTCCGAAGAAGCTCCTTTGAAACCTCTTCAAACTGTAACTGAAACTAGCTCCGTAACAATAGTGAAAAAGGAAGAGCCGAAGAAACCCGATGTTAAGAGAAAAATATCCATTAAAGAGGCTACGGAAGGAGATATAAAAGATGAAGATGTGCCCCAGTTTTCTACTGAACCTACAGTCACTGATAAAGCGAAAGAAAAATTAGTTGAAGATACTCTAGATAAAGCCGAATTACTTCCTAAGGTAACAACACTAAAATCGGAAGAGAAAACAGAGAAAATTAAACTAAAAAAGAAACCGGTAATAAAAGAAGAAGCACCAGCTTCTGAAAAGTTTGAAATACCGCTCAAACCCGATGACACAGAAAAAACTGTAGAAGAAACTGAATCATTTTCTGTTGTTATAGAATCCAAACCAAAAGAAGAAACAACAGTGGAAGAAGCACATGTAGTACTACCACAGCCTGAAGAGATTAAATATACCGTAGAAGAACAAACTGTTGATTTAACAGTTAAAAAGAAAATTGAAGTCGAAGAACCCAAGAAACAAACACCTGACATATCAGAGACTCCAGAAAAAGTTACATTAAAACGAAAACCTAAAAAGAAGGAAGAGCCAGTGCCAGAAGAAATAACGCTAACCAAGAAACCTGAAGAACAAGTCGAAACGACTGAAGAGGTTACAGAAGTCATTAAATTAGCACCTAAAAAAGAAGAGCGTGTAGAAATTTCAGAAGAAACTAGCTTCAAGTTAACTACTTCAGAAGTTAAAGAAACTGAAATACGTGAAGAAAAGGCGGAAATAACAGTGAAAAAAGCTGTGATTGAGGATAAAAAACCCGAAGAAGAAAAGCCAGAAGAACCCGTTGTTGAAAAAGTTAAATTGAAGCGCAAACCAAAAGTTGTAGAAGAACCTGTGACTGAAAAAGTAAAAATTCCAGAACCTGAAAAACCGGAAGAAAAGCCAGAAGTTGTTGAAGAGGTATTCGAAGTCAAGATGAAACCTAAAGAAAAGCCAAAGCCAGAAGTTTCTGAAGCTTCCCGAAGTAGTTGTCTTAGAAGAAGAAAAGCCCAAACCATATACAGTTGCTGAAGAAACAGCTGAAGTGACTGTGAAGAAAAAAGTTGAAGTTCACGAAGTTGAAGAGAAAACGATTATCAAGAAGAAAAAGACTCCTAAAGTCCAAGATGTGCCAGAAGTTGAATTTAAAATTTTAGATGATAAAAAACCAGAGGATGTTCCTAAAGATGTCGAAGAAAAATTCATCGTTAAAACTCCTAAAAAGGTTGATAAACCTGAAGTTACCGAGGAAGTTGAAGAAGTACTAAAATTGGAACCACAACCAGAAAAAGAAAAATATGTTGTAACAGAAGAAAAGGCTGAAGTAACAATTAAAAAAGAAGTTATTCAGGAAGATGTCGGTGAAGTGAAGATTTCTCGAAAAAAGAAAAAACCAAAAGAAAAGGAGGAGGATAAGCCTGCTGAATTTAAAATTCCTCTGGAGGAAGAAAAGCCAGAAGAGAAGCCGGAAGAAGTCGAAGAAAAATTTGCTGTAAAAATCCCGAAGAAAGAACCTACAAAAGTAACCGATACTGTGGATGATGTAGTTATAATTAAAAAAGATATTCCCGTCAAAGAAGAAGTAGAAGAAGCTGAAATTACTGTTAAGAAAGAAGTGATAATAGAGGAAAAACCTGAAACTGCTGTGATTAAGAAGAAAAGCAAACCAAAACCTAAAACAGATAAACCGGAATCTCCAGTTAAAGAAACGTTTGCTGTACCTTTACCTGAAAAGAAAGAAGTTTCTCCTGAGGATACATCAGTAGAGGAGAAAGTCACTGTAGATATTAGAAAAACACAAAAACAAGTAAAAGAAACTGTTGAGGAAACTGCACAACTTACGATTGAAAAGAAAGAAGTCAAAGAGTATAAACATGAGGAGGAAAAGGCTGAAATCACTGTCAAAAAAGAAGTCATCAAAGAAGAATCTCCAAAGAAAGAAGACATTGAGGTTACAAAGAAACTAAAGCTGAAAAAGAAACCCGAACCCAAAGCTCTCGAAAAACCAGTAGAAGAAACTTTTGCAATTCCATTGAAAAAAGAAGAACCTAAAGAACCAGAAAAAGAATCACCGGTTGAAGAAGAATTTGCTGTAAAATTAAAGCCAAAGGAAAAGCCTTCCGAAGTTAAAACAGTGGAAGAATCGTTTGAATTGACTGTAGAGAAGGAAGAAATCAAAGAGTATAAGCGGGAAGAGGCTGAAGCTGAGATTACTGTCAAAAAAGAAGTCATCAAAGAAGAATCTCCAAAGAAAGAAGACATTGAGGTTACAAAGAAACTGAAATTAAAAAAGAAACCCGAACCCAAAGCTCCAGAAAAACCAGTAGAAGAAACTTTTGCAATTCCATTGAAAAAAGAAGAACTTAAAGAACCAGAGAAAGAATCTCCGGTTGAAGAAGAATTTGCTGTAAAATTAAAGCCAAAGGAAAAGCCTTCCGAAGTTAAAACACTGGAGGAATCTTTTGAATTGACTGTAGAGAAGGAAGAAATCAAAGAGTATAAGCGCGAGGAGGCTGAAGCTGAGATTACTGTTAAGAAAGAAGTTATTAAAGAGGAATCACCAAAGAAAGAAGATATTGAGGTTACCAAGAAACTGAAACTAAAAAAGAAACCCGAACCCAAAGCTCCAGAAAAACCAGTAGAAGAAACTTTTGCAATTCCATTGAAAAAAGAAGAACCTAAAGAACCAGAGAAAGAATCTCCTGTTGAAGAAGAATTTGCTGTAAAATTAAAGCCAAAGGAAAAGCCTTCCGAAGTTAAAACAATGGAAGAATCTTTTGAATTGACTGTAGAGAAAAAAGAAATCAAAGAATATAAGCGCGAGGAGGCTGAAGCTGAGATTACTGTCAAGAAAGAAGTTATTAAAGAGGAATCACCAAAGAAAGAAGATATTGAAGTTACCAAGAAACTGAAACTAAAAAAGAAACCCGAACCCAAAGCTCCAGAAAAACCAGTAGAAGAAACTTTTGCAATTCCATTGAAAAAAGAAGTTCTTAAAGAACCAGAGAAAGAATCTCCAGTTGAAGAAGAATTCGCAGTTAAATTAAAGCCAAAAGAAAAACCCTCTGAAGTTACAACAGAGGAGGAATCTTTTAAACTTGTGCTACAGGAAGAAAAACCCAAACCAAAAATTGATGTAGCTGCAGATGAGGCCACTGTTGTTTTGAAACCAAAAGAAGAAATTAAGCCCAAACCAGAGGAGGAACAGAAGACTACTTTGAAACTGAAGCCTAAGAAAAAAGAGGAAAAGAAGCCCGAGGAAGAAGTAAAAGAAACTTTCGCTGTTCCTCTTAAAAAACAACCAAGTGAGGAAAAGCCCGTTGAGGAAACTTTTGAAGTATCTGTTCCTAAGAAAAAGAAACCAGTTGAAGAAGTAGAAGAAGCTAAAGTAGTACTTCCTGTTGAGAAGAAAGAAGAATACAAGGTTACTGAAGAAAGTGCTGAAGTGACAGTGAAAAAAGTGGTAGAGGAAAAAGAAGAAAGGGTCTCTATAAAGAAACGAAAAGAAGAAAAGAAAAAGGAAGAAATCTCTGAAGTATTTAGTATTCCTAAAAAACCTGAAGAAGTCAAAGAAAATACTGAACCTTCAGAATTCAAAGTAGATTTACCAAAGAAACCAAAAGCAAAACTAAAAGAAACACCCGAAGATGAAGATTCTTTCAAGCTCGTAATTCCTGAAAAACGAAAACCTGAAGTATCTGAGGAAAGTGCTGAAATTACTGTTCGCAAAAAAGTTCCTGTAGATGAAAAGGTTAAAACCGAGGAAGAACAACGTGTATCTATTAAGAAACCAAAGAAGAAAACGGACACAGTTGAAAAAACAGAAGAGTCTTTCACTGTTCGTCGCAAAGAATCTATTTCTGAAAAAGAAACTACTAAAACTGAAGATGTTGAAGAAACCTTTGCTATTAAAACCAAGCCGAAGAAGAAAGCGCCTCAAGTTCCTTCGGATGAAGAGGAATCCCTCAGTATTTCTCTGTCTTCTGATAAACCAGAATACAAAGTGGTGGAAGAATCAGGTAAGATTTTTATGAAAAAATTTCTCAATTGGTATGAAATTTTATCTTATAAGATCAATTTTGTAGTAAATGTGCGGCATTATTTTTTGCAATATTCAGTTTTAAACATTTTGATTTGGCTAATTTTCTATATTCTCAATATTGAAAATCTTGAACTAAAATACTTCAAATAAGGTTCATAACAAATAAAATTCTTAATTATTTACAAATTAATTTTTCATAAATTTATTAAATTAGTTTTTCTTTTTATAACATGTTTACATTTCTATTACAGATGAAACAAAAGTAACAATAAAAGAAACAATAGAAAAAGAAAGTAAGTACTTTGTATGCTTTTTACTTCTCTTCTCTCAAATTCCCAAATAAATCTTTTTTTAAAAATCAAAACTTTTTTTATTTCAAAATATATGATTTTTTTATTCTAAAAAATTGTTATTAAAATGGAGTTATTCGTATGTTATTAATTGTACAAAATGATAGAAAATTAATAGTTTATTTCTTTTCTTTACAGCTGAGGTTGAAGAAGTTGTGGTGAGTTGATATTTAATTTTCAAAAAGACACACATTTTTTTTTTTAACTACAATCAGAATATTAAAACTTATATCGTTATTTATTTTCTATTTCAGGAAACAATTGAATATGTAGCAATTTCGTCTTATGTATCTGAAAAAGCAGATTCTATCACTCTTGTTGAAGGAGAACGTGTGCATGTGATAGAAAAGACTTCATCAGATTTCTGGTTCGTAAGGAAAGTAGTGACCAACGAAAAGGGTTATGTTCCTCCAAGTGTTCTTCAGGATTCAGATAAATACACACATTATATGAAAGATACTCTCAGTAAAAAAATGGAGAAGCTACCAGTCCTTCGGCGTAAGTCTAATTTTCAATTTTATTTTTTCAATTGTTTAAACAAAATTTATATAGCCATTAAGAATTATTTTTATGGTTCTTGAAATCAATATTCTTAGTGTTCTCTATATTCTTACATCTTCGAGTTTACACCTCTAAACCACAAGGAGATCACTTTTGAAAACAGGCGAATATTCTAGCCTGTTCAGTCACTTCAGAGAAAAAGAGAAAACAACACTTCTGGTCGACTCGTAGTAGAACTCTCTCCTTTCTTCTCCAAAAACTTCCCTTTAATAAAATTCGTCAAGAGGGAGGGGGGGGGAGCTTCCCATACTTTTGAGTAGACAGTTTCTCAGCCCATAGTCTATCACCAATCACGATGCAACAACTCATGGTGTAGTATCCCGTCTGTAATTGTTTCAACCTGTGAAGGTCAAACAGACAATCGCTAATTTCGTGAAACTCATTATAGTACATGACGCTGAATATCTGCTATCAGATTTGAGTGACGGGTTGTTCTCATTGGTACAAATACTAATTACATGTAATACAACTACCCACACCATTGCTTGTCTACTGTCAGTTATGAGTGATCGGTTGTTATTATGTAATTGTCAAAGAATATACATTCTTCTCTCCTGGAAATGAAATGCCAAAACTCTTCCCATGAGAAAAAATGCTACCTGTTGTGACTGGTAATTAACCTGTTGTGTGGGTGGGGGGTATTTCCTTTATTTTTTGTATGAATCCAGGAATGGTAGATAACCCCTCCAAGTCACACGGTCAGGTCCAAAAGAACCGGTCGGTTTTTGTGGGACCCTTTTTTGGAGTTTTTGCGGGCAAAAAGGAAGACCCGTTGAAAGCAGAGCGAACGATCTGCGACAGTGCGTGAGCCTGGTACACAGTTTTTTGCTGCGAGAATGGCTTACTTGGATAATTTATAACAGAGATCTATGTCCATCTTTGAATTTTACGGGGAGCATTCTCTTTTTGTTAAAAGGTTTTGAGGCTACTGGTAAATCACTGCCTACCCACTCATGAGAATATTTCATTTTAGGTATGCGTAATATTATGATTGCTTCTCTATAAACATTTTTTATTTAGTCTGTTTTAAGTGCCAATGTAAAGATCCTAAATTTGATTGTAATTGTATATACTATTAGTATTCATTAAAAGTAAAGGTAAATAGTTGTTTGTTTCAGTATTAATTTTCGTATTTTTATTAATTGTTTTTATATTAATGTCAAATTATTTGGCCGTCCTACGAGTATACGTAGACTAACGGCATCATTTCTATGTCGGTTTTAACACTACCATATATAACTTATTTAATTGATGATTTAAATTTTTAAATATAATATAATCGATGTCTTTGCATGTAATACCTTTGTCAGCAAAAATTAGACGCTGTCTTTTGAGTCAACCTCAGTTATGAATTTTCACTCCTTTTTCATTGTCTCCAAATCCAAGCTGATATAAATAATGATCGTATGGCAAAGCTGTTTCTTTTCAGTGCCTAAACCAGGAGAAAAGCTGGCTGCTCCTAAAATTGTGAAAAAATTGACAATGATGAAGGTACTAGATGGCCAAACTGTAGAGCTGTCTTGCCAAGTATCTGGGAATCCTAGACCCACCATCACTTGGTTCAAGCAAACCCAAATCATTAAGCCATCAATGGAATTCCAGGTAAAGAAACAGCCTTTTTTATATTTTAATGTAGAATTTTATTTCTCACGTTTGAAATATGTTTTTTCTATTCAAATAATGAGGTGTTTTTTATCTTCAAAGAACAAAGTATTATAAAGTTTTACCTTAATATTAAATCATGTGCATAATCATCATCCTATAAAACCATAAAATAAAAATACAAATACTATTATGTTATGTACAATTTTTTTTTTTTTAAATTATAAAATGAAATAAAAACTTTCTCAATTTAACCATTTTGATTTCATAGATTCGAAATTACAACAGATTTAGTAAAAACCTAAATTTATTAATATTAGTTCCGACATAAAGTTGAACTAGATTAATTGTTATTAGTACTGCTTTATATTGTAAAAAATACAGTTTATATTTTTACAATGAAAGATAAATAATTATGTAGGATTTTTTTTCAACCAAACTTTGATTAAAAGTAAAGAAATTTATTTTAACATTTAAATATTTTTATTGTTATTATAGTTTTTTTTCAAAAATTATAAATATTAATAATATTTTTATTATGTTGAATGTGATTTATTAATGATTATTATTAATGATTTTTGTTTTTCTTGAACTGTCAGTAGAGTAGAGCTAAGTTATAGTTTTTGTAGAAACTTTGATGGAAATTATAATCGACTAAAATCATCTGCAGATGAAAAATTAAAATTTTTGTTATGAATTTCTTTTAAATATCTTTCAATTTCCAATGCAGATAGATCAGGGGATGTATTTAATGGTTCTTTTAAAATAACTTACATAAAATTAATAAATAATTTTACCTTTTAAAAAATTGCTATTTTGCTTGTTTAAAAGACGAAGTTTACATCCATTTCTTTTTGCTGTTGATATAATTAATGATTTTTTCTCCGTAGATTTTCTATGATGATGACAACGTGACAACTCTTATCATTCGAGAAGTATTTCCTGAAGATGCAGGCACATACACTGTCGTTGCTAAAAATGCTGCTGGTTTCTCTTCTACATCGGCTGAACTTTGTTGTCAGAAGGTACTACATCAGCTAATTTACTGAAATTTCCTATTAATTTTAGTTAAACATATTTTAAGTAAATTCATTTGTTTAAAAACAATTAATTTATCAATCTCTATAAAATATCTTTTTCAGTAAATTTTTTTCAAAGCATTGTTCAAAATTATTTTCTGCAATTATTTCAGAAATTTAAATCTTCAAATCATAAAGAAAAAATTGAAAAAAAAAATAATCAATTAAATTATGTTTTGATTTTGTTTCCTTTAAATAAATGTTAGAAGTTTTTATATGGATGTGGTCTTGATTCAGTGTAGTTTCATGGTTCAAACAATTGTTTCTTTTTAAATGATGATACCAGATTTTTAGCTGTCAAATTTAATAACACTGCACTGTACAATTGAGACACATAGCATCAATATCTAACAAATATTTACAGAATCATCTAAAAAGCCAGTTCGTCCTTTTTGTTCATCCATACTGTAGTAGCTTTCTCTTGACTGTTGTACTCTCAAGTACTGCCTGGGAGTCTTCATTCCACACCACACACTCCTTTTGTCTTTCTCCTCCTCCCATTTTTTGGTTTCCAAAGTCTAACGGGTGAAAACAAAAGGTGCAAAGTCCAAAGTCTACCGTAAGGGCCAATCCGTCCTTGAAAGGAGAATCTATCAATCCTTTGAGCTTCCCTGTTGGCTATATTTCGTTTCAGGAAGACATGGGGGTTCTTCATACATTAAAATAGTTGAATCTACTTTTATTTTGTTTATTCAATTATATATTTTCAACATTCTAAAGTTATTTTTTTTGCAGCTGCTGATCATGGTGCAAATGCTTATCCATCATCTCGCCTCAGTCTATCCAGACAATCTTCTGACAGATATCTTAGAAGGTGTTCCTCCAGTTTTCTCAGAAAAACCAAAGACAAAGAAGTGGACGAAGGAAAGCCTGTTGAATTGGTTTGCAAAGTGACCTGGAATTCCTGAACCAGCGGTGAATGATCTTGTTTATCGTCATTTTGCTTGGGTTTTTTTCTTCATTGCTAAAAGTAAAAATTTTTGCTGAAAGCTAGACTAATTAACAGAAGGGCTTTGATTATAGCTTTATGTTAAGATGCACTTATTTTTATTATTTATTGTTTTAGTGATAACAACAAATAGTATCAAACGTAAC